>CM041002.1:2244464-2311708 GCA_022985145.1 Pangasius djambal | reverse complement strand
ACACACACACACACACACACACACACACATACATATACATACACACACACACACACACACATATATATACATACATTTATTTGACTGAACTGTCCTCCAGCAGAAGGTTAAGGGTCTTTTGCTCTGGTGCTGGAATATGAACACACGACCCTCTGCTCTGTAAGACAAAGCTTTAACCACTGAGCCTCCACAGCTAGCACGGGTTTTTAACCAGGAAGCTGACACAAGAAGAATTTTTGCTGGTATTTTACTGTAAACCATTGCACTGCTCTAATTGCCTAATCATTTACAGTGCAACCCTGTAAAACAGTAAAACAGTATTATGCTGTAACATAAATACTCTAAATTTACAGAAGGAAAAAGAAAGAAGAAGAAATAATACAGTAACAGTAATAGTAGTATTTGTTGTAGGAGGAGAAGCAGTAGTAATAGTAGTAGTATATGTCTTTTTCTGTGCTTCTTGCATTCCTGTATTTGGTTAATGTCTGTATGTATATGTGTGTATGAGGGGGGTGTAGGTACGGATAGATTATTTTTATATGTACTGTGTTTTGCAATATTAAATATACATGTGGCTCAGAAGGAATGTCGCCACACAGTGTCAAATGGGGACAGGTAACTCTCTTTCAAAACATGTCTGGTGATAAAGAAAAAGTTGGACTCGATCCCAAACCGCAGGCTGTGACACTAAATGAAATGAGATGGGATGAGTCTGAATATCATGTCAGTTTGGCAGTACATCTCTGAATGTAGGCCATAGTTGGATTTTATGTCACTTAATTTACCGAGTCATAAAAGCAAGGTGATAAACTTCTAAATAGCCGTGAACTGTGCTATTAAACAGCCTGTGCCTTGTTGTTCGAAGAGCCGGGGATTACAGACTCAGGATAAATCTGATTATTATGTTGGTTATTCACTGGCCTTTATTATGTGAATGTGTATTTTAGAACAATGGAGGTGTACAGACTGTGATATAGATCATTCAAACACACACACACACACACACACACACACACACAGATACGCCTCTCTCTCTCTCTCTCTCTCTCTCTCTCTCTCTTTCCATATTAGAATCACAAAGAATGTGTCTCTACAAGATGCTTAATATGACCCAACACACCTTTCTCTGGAAATTATGTCATCACAGGTAGATGTTTTAAGGCATTTCCACTTCCAAGAATCCAGAGTTTATTTTAAATCTTGAAGTATTGCATTAACCCTTCTTTTTGTTCGGGTCAGAAGGTAGTTTTTTCATACATACTAAAATGGTAAAAAAATAAATAAATAAATAAATAAATTATTTGTTTGTTCGCTTGGTTTTTTTTGTTAATGTTGCTTTTTTTTTTCCAACATGAAATTTTATGTGCCCGCCTCTTTTTTTTTTTTTTTCTGTTGCACACAAGGTTATGTGTGGGTTAATAAAACAGATTTTGCACATTGGCGAAATAGCAATTGACACCTGCTGGTTTAGTTTTTGCTGTGTTACTTGCCATGCACGTCTTTTTTGCCTTCATGCCTGCTGGAACATCCTCAGGAATGCGGTTTTGTGTGCGTTCAATTGCTAAGCAGCAAACATAACACAAGGATTAATAAAAGGTCTTTATAAAAATGCAATTATACAAACGTAGTGAATCAGCCAAGACATGTTTTCTTCAACTATACCTGCAACTCGCAAATATAACAGACTGAGAAACCCATCAGATGTCACTGTGATTGAACTGAATGGCCAAACACAATGAAAAATCATGTTTTGACCTAAATAAATATATGTTAAATCAGGTTAAGATAATTCCAAATTGGAAAAATTTTAAAAATTTTCCAATTTTCCAAAGTTTAAAAATAAATAAATAAATAAATAAATAAATAAGGGATATTATTAAACAAGGAAGGACAGCTGGATGTCTGAATAAACTGTAGGCTAGCAATATTAATCACATCAATATTTGTCATATTTATGATTGCTATTTTTTTTTAAATTACATAATGTAGAGTAGAGAAATTACTAAATGTAATGAAAATTAATTCAATATAGTAGTAGCTCTTAGAAAGTCAGTGTTCATAACCTTTTTCACCTTACATGCACTTAACTAGAACTTCATATAAGAGAGAAACATATTCCAGATCAGGAAAGTATATAGTGTTCAGAACTTCATTTAGTAGAAAATGTCAAAATGTCACGATGTGAAGGGTTTTCCCTTTTTTCCCCCCAATTTAGTAAAGCAACACACTCTATGCCATACCTGCGGAGTCGTATCTAGTGATGCCAAATTATGTGTAACTATTCCAAATTTCAAGCTGTGTGACTATTTCTCCATTTTGTAATTATCACTGTTTCCTACAGTGTTAGCCACTACATAAGCAAGTATGTAATTATATTAGTCTCAAATGTAGCTCAAAACATTAGACATTAAAGATGCTTGGGTTGATTGGTGATATTTAAGGAAAGGGAAACATTGTATGAAAAAAAATCTTTTTTGGACAAAAATCTTCTTTCTAATACTGTTTAATTTTAGAATTCTGAATTATACATGCAGTCTATAGTTTATTCTGCTCAGTGCTTATCATCATTGAGGTTACGTCTAGCACTCATATGCAGTTTTGTACTCTATGCTCTGTTCAGTCTCCTTGGATCTCATTTCTGCATATTATGCACATATCTTAGATGTTGCAGGAAGTCAGACATCTGCGAAAAAAAAATAAATAATACTTTTATTGGCCTTTGTGTTCTTCAGGGCTCTGCAGTGTTACAAGCTAGGAGAAATTCATCCTGTACTCATTCCAAAAAAAGGCCACCGTCAGAGTTTCCAGGTCTGTGTGGAAAACAAAATCGTCCACAAACTAGCCAAGTCTCAAACACTATACAGTGAAAATGCTTATATTTTGCATTCTTTTTAATTTAGTACCAAAATAAATTATAAATTATGTAATCAGCAGTAACTTGAATGAAATGTAAAAATCTCAGAGATCTTTATTTTAAAAAAAATAATAATAATACAGAATTTTTAGTATGTGGTACATCCCCCTTTGGCTTTAAGCATGCGCTCAAGCTACCATGGACTCCAAAAGTATGAGCAAAACTTGATGATCTAAACACTGGAACTTTGTTAAATCTCACGGAAAACCTGACCTTTTTACAAAGCAGTTACATTCAATATTGCAAAACCGCTTACATTTAAATAGGAGAGCTTGTGTAGAATCTTGAGTATTGAATATTTTCTATGTTTAAATTTTTATTTTATTGTAAATTGCTTCGAGAAGGAGAAGACCAAATCTCAATGAACAACATACTGTACATTCATACATTAAAATGCTGAATAGCCTTGGTTGAAAGACAAGAAACTAATCTAAAGTCGATCAAAAATAGTTCAGATGCTGGCACGTTTACCGTGGAGCTGATAACGCTTATCACAATCACACCTCAGGTATTTTATGAGGGACTTTGTGGAGGTAAGGCAGGCTGGCAAGGAGAGTTTACTGTTTATTACTGTTTATTAGTTTCTCAGCTAATGTACTCAGCCTCAGGTCTTAGCTAATGTAAGTATGTTTTTCATAGATAAGTTAAGAATTGTGCGTTAGAAATATTAGAAATGTATGAGGTTTTTAGAAATATTATTAAAGATTTTTTAAATCTACAATATTTTCACTACTATCTGCTCATGAGATTATATGCAGCCCCGTTATCATTCTCATTTTGTAAGCCAATAAAATTATCATGACCTGGCGAAGACACACATGCTATTTTAAAACTGTAAGGTTGGCCACTGAAGCATGCAGATGTTAAAATTCCTGGCAGTCAGAGAGGAAGGAGGGTGTGTTGCCTGTGATTCAGGGCTGTTAGGTTGGCCAAGGGAGGTTGCACAAAGTAGCTCAGCCCAGTTTGTGCTGATTACCGTGTAATCAGACTTTGCCCATTTATATTCTTAGAAGCAAATGAAAAATGCACAAATGTCAGGGCATGTCAAAACTTCTCCAGGGCCCCGAAACACCCTCAGACTCCAGCGGGTTAAACACACACTCACATACACACTCACTGGCCACTTTAATAGGAACATCTTCGCCCCTGCAAATTCATGCAATTATCCGGTCAGCCAATTATGTGACAGCAGCACAATGCATAGAATTGTGCAGAGACAGGTCAAGAGCTTCAGTTAATATTTCCATCAAACATCAGAATGGGGAAAAACATGATCTCTGTGGCTTTGACAGTGGTATGATTGTTGGCGCCAGATGGGCTGTTTTGCACATTTCAGAAACTGCTGATCTCCTGCAATTTCCACGTACAACGATGTGCCAGGGAAATTCACACTCAAACTTCCAACTTTGACCTACGTTCTTAAATTCTAAACCCATCGTTCTTAAAGTGGGGTCTGTGAAGCATCTGCAGGAGGTCCATTATTTTCAAATTTAGTCGCAGTGTTGAAAATCACAACACTCCGTTATCAAAATTCTAATGTTTATTGAGTAAATGTGTTTATATTTACTGAGTTCTTATAGTAAGAGCCCTGTTTGACTGCTCACTTGAATAGACTGGGTGTAATTCAAACTTCAATAAAATATCTAGGCTTATAAATGATGTTGACTTCTGTTCTGCTAGTGGAAATTTTAGGAATAAAAAGATGCGTGGCTCTATGTAGAACCCCGGTGTGTGTTGGAAGCTCTGCCAAGCAGTTTCATACTCTGTCTCTCTTTCTCTCTCTTGATTTACCAGAGTTCCAGTTCAACCCGCCTCCTCTCCATCCACAGCTGACGCTCGACCACGCCACCACCACCAAATACCCCCACTGCTCGACTCAGGCCAGGGATCCGTCCTGGAGTTAGGTGAGTGGAGATTTGGAGTTAGGTGAGTGGTGAGTGGAGTTTTGCTCTCAGGTCCAGAACGTAGTGAATATCGTTTTTGTTAGTAGAAGGTCCCTCCTCCCAATTTTTCCCACCGTCTAAGACGAAACAAGGCTTGTGCCTGTACAATAATTCAAATGGGGAAACCCCTGTGGAGGCTTGTAGGACCTCTCTAACTGCAAACAACAGAGGTTTGAGCCTCTACATCATCGTCAATGAACATACGAATCATATTTTTAAGCTTTTGATTACAGCGTTCGACCAG
The DNA here is from genome assembly GCA_022985145.1 of Pangasius djambal. Classification (NCBI taxonomy): domain Eukaryota; kingdom Metazoa; phylum Chordata; class Actinopteri; order Siluriformes; family Pangasiidae; genus Pangasius; species Pangasius djambal. Next base: position 2,306,607 of record CM041002.1, on the reverse strand, counting down.
TCTATCCGTCTGTGGCTGGTAAACACTGGTGCGAATTGATTTAATCCCCAATAATTCATAAAATGTCCATGACATGAACATAGTGCCTTGGTCAGTCAGGATCTGTTTTGGGATCCACCAGGACTAACACAAAGACATATCCTCACATGCACCTTTCTAACGGCACAACGAGGTCCATGCCAATTCAAAGGGGACCTGCTGGAATACTCCAGCTGCTGGGCAGCAAGCTGGGTTTCCGTCGGTCCTCAGCCTGCTTATGTGTGAGGGTTTCGAAGCACCACTGCTGCTCATGGCGCAGGTTGAGGAGTGCTTGGTGTTGAGTTTGGTGGAGGATGACGAGGGACTTGATGACCTTGGCTAGTGGGGAGGCTTCCATGGCAGTGTCGGAGTCTTCTCCAATCCCAGGTTTCAGCAGTACTGTAGAACCCCGGTGTGTGAGCGCATGGAGGAAGACTTTGGAGACAGATGGAATTTTAGCTGAGCTCCAGGCTCATGTTTATTCAGTCCGTGCTTTTTAGCACACTTTCAAAACTCAACAAAAACAACACAAAGACAGGAAACGGCTCTGTCCCGAACTTGCAGCTTTCACTCCATCAGGTTCAAGTTCACACTTTTTCGTGAGTGTGTATGTGTGTGTGTGTGTTTGCGCCAAGTGGCAACACACTCTGTCTCTCTCTCTCTCTCTCGCCCGGGTCCCGGGTTCGACCTGCCTCCTCTCAGTCCACAGCTGAGGCCCGACCATTCCACTGCTGCCACACTCTAAAAAACAGACAGTATACTGAATTATTGCATGCTTTTAAATAATTGTGGAAGCGGGGGCGTGGTCGCGTGCCGGTTTGTGAGTGGAGGGCGGAGCCAGAGAACACGAGTGACAAGGATTATGCACCTGCGGGTAATGTTACTAATGAATGTTCTATGTTTCAGTGAATGGTGACGAGGATAAAGAGGGGAGAGACAAGCGCCTCGGGAGAGTGAGAGCTGAGCAGTTCAGAGCTATGTGTGTGCATGTGTGCTTAAAATACCACCGCAGAAATAACAAGTAAAGTGTCATGGCCAATAAAGAGCCTTTTCTGAGTTGTCCCAAGCCTGCCTCCAGTTTCCTGATTTCCCTCAGACTCAGGCAGTGTGCTACAATTATGTTTCAAGGGGGTCTGTGGAATTTATTCTACAGTACCTGGTTGCGAAAAAGGTTGAGAATTCCTATTTTAATCTATCTACATAACTCTGTAGTTTCTTTTTTATTTCTGTAGGGTAGTAAGCAGTTTTGTAGTTACAATAAATGTTCTAGTCCAGCTTTACTGTTATGTTAAAATTTTCCCCATATTAAATCACATTTCAAACAGTTGTCCGAATTCAATTTGATTGGTTAATTTCATATGATATTAAACGATTTGAACTAATGATTAACTAACAAGGGTGGGTTTCCCAAAACGTTCGTAACTCTAAGTACTTTGTTATCTCGTTTGTTAGAACAGTCTTTAGTGAATGGGTGTTTCCCAAAACCCTTTGTAACGAATGTAATACATAAACTTGTTCATAAGTTTAAACAGCAACCTGACCCAATTGTTATCTACTAAGTACTTTGTTATTTGGAGCTTGCGTGAAGTTCTCCCTCAAAAAGACAGAGGCTGCTAAGTTCTGTACAAAAATCCTGAGTGTGACCCATTGCCCTATTGGGATTAGGGGATTCATTGTACAGTGGTGGAGCAGGCAGTGTGGCTGCATTACCACACTGATGTTTTAGGTTCGAGCCTCAGCCTGGGTGACTGCCTGTGTGGGGTTACATATCGTTTCTATTAATCGTGTTAGCTGTACAAAACCAAATGAAACAAACTGCATTTAACTGTGTTCATTTAAATCAATCCACATAGAACCAGCAAGTTAACAAGTTAAATGTAAGAAGTGAATTTATCTCGAAGTAAAATATTTTGTTTGTGTGTAACTGATGTACACATTTGAATCAAGTAAATTCAGTGAACTTGTTTTGTTGTTTGTTGTTTGCCCATTGAAAAAAAAAATGTTCACTGAATTTACTTGATTCAAACGTGTACGTCGTTTCCATGTGAATGTACTGATTTGCATTAACACAGGTTGTTTTCGTACAGCCACCATGATATGATCATGTATAGTCAAAGCCCTGGAATAGTATTGAACTCCACGTAGTTACCCGAGCTCATTATTGACCCCTAGACCCTGAAGCTGTGCGGTAGTAATACTAACCACTGCACTACCAAACCCCACATAAGCATGTCAAGTGAATTTCATACTAGTCAGTGCAAACATATTCCCTTCCTTTCCATGCACCCCTTGCAAACAAACATAATTTTTGTTGCAAATTGTTGATTCGTTTTGTTGTAAATCATCCGCAATTTATGAATCCTGTCTATCTGCATCTGTTTTTGCTGTTGAAGTCATTGATTCATCTATTAAATTTACCTCCAGACTGTGACTTGATTGTTTGGCCGTCGACTCGTGTGGCTTTTCTCCAGACTTGAGCTGGGCAGAGTCAACAAAGAACTACTTACAACTTGTTCACTAAATCTCTGATAACGAAGGCTTTCAGGAAAATTCGCAAAACAGGCTTGTATGTAACACACATCTTTCTTTAAGTTGTTTGTTATTCACTAAGATTAATTAGTGGCAAACCAACCACAGTTTAGTTAGATAGCACCTTATGAACCATCACAGTGGAAAAAGCTACAGAGCTACAGAGCCATAGCAAAGACCTTAAACATCCTTGACAGTAACACTGGCTTGATAATATGCATGTGGAAAGTTCATGGAACCACAACTACTCGCCCACGGACAGGGGCACTACACAAAATTTCGCAGTGCACTCTCAGACAAATGATAAGGAAGGTAAGCGAGAAGCCAGCAGTCACTCGAAAAGAGTTGCAGGATGGTCTGAAAGAAGCAGGAACAACTCAAATATACATGTGTTTAAGATTATTCAGCCTGTTTGTAGCTGCTTTTACACATTTCATGCTTTACATTTTCTTATACTATTGGCCGATAGTTTTGCTTCCTTCTAAAAATAATTGCTTAAAATTAGAAAAATATCTGCCAATAGAGCTAGACTACTTGTATTTCACGCTTGAAAAAGTAAAAAAAAATGTATTGAGATAGGTTTAATAATAATATATTTGGGGTATTGTAGTTTATTAATAGTATAATAGAAAATACTAGATCAATTTGACTATAATCAAGATGTTTTCACTTTCTAATATGCCATTTTATACAGGGTTCAACTTAAAGGTTACTGGATTCACCACAAATTGTCCTAGTCGATGAATTTCAAACCATATTATTCTGAAACAAGAGGAAGGAATAAAACATAGTTGCTGTTATAGGAAAATATACATATATATATATACCAACAACAGGGTATATAATCAACTTTATATTCTATACAGTGATCTTTGTTGGAAATCTGTTATTAAATCAGTTTTTTTTGGATGATATAATGGCAATGAGCCTTGATCATGTCAAAAAAAAAACCTGAAAAGTGTACATTCTCTACAATTGTTTATGCCTGTCCGTTGTCTCATACAATCATAAAAGAAGAACCTTGTTTTATTTCCAAGAAAACACAACTGTTCTTTCTTTTTTTTTTTCTTTTTTTTTTGGCAGTAATTAAATGTCCAAAGATTTTGTGAGATTTATGGTTTAGACAAGAGCTGGAAAATCCAGTAAATGTAGCAGAAGTCATAACAGTTGAGCAATCCTACTACTATTATTGTCTTGTCTTGCAAAATTTAGTGTCATAGTATTCTGGTTTTGACTTATACCTTCCAGTTTGCAATATGGAAATATATTTGCCTTTGTTAACCATGTCTGCCAGAGATTGATGCCATGTTATGGACTGACAGCTAAAAAAAAATATAGACTGAACAGCTCTTTACTTATCCAACATGATCCTTGTATTCTCATTTTTTGCTTATCCACTGGGATTTTTTGGTATTAGCCCTCTTGCAATTTTTTTGAAACATTTTGTTCATATCATCATGAGTGGCGGGATGGTTGTGAGGCGTGTAATAATCATCACTTGGTTGCAATTATTTGTGCTTTTTCACAATTATTTAAGCAAACGCATTTGGAGACACAAGGTTTACTTTCAATGAGTTCATCAGTATAATCACCATTATATTTTAATCAGTATTCTCAATCAAGGGCTTTCATCTACAAACAATATGAAACTTTGTTATGTTCTGTAACAGTAATATTTAGTTACGAGTATTATTAAATTATGTTGTACATCATTTTTTGCTTTGTACAATGTTTATTGTTCAGTAACCACTTTGTATATTTTAATCGTAGGGTTTATATATATATATACTCAAAATACCTGTCTTCCTTTTGTGTTTTTACAGTTTAAAAGGCAGGCAAAAAATGTAATTACTTCCGTCATACCTTCTTTATAAAGTGCATGTGCATTATTACACTGTCATTATGTTCATGTTAACACGTGGTATTCTTATTCCAATTGTTAAGGTCATGAGACGTGAAAATGGGGGGCGGGAGTGTAATCTATCTGAAAATTCAAACTTACAGTGAAGCTATAAAGTATGCAGCAAGGAAGCCTTTGATATGTACATCATGAAGTACAAGTGTCAAACTGATTTAAACAGGAAACAGCCTGGAATAATATCACCTTCATCGCCTGTATGACAGAATGCTTTGATTTTCCAATGGAAATAATGTTACGTATTTATTTGTTTGGTTGGATGGTTGGTTGATTGGTTGGTTATCTTTTTATCTGTTTATTGTATTTTTTTACAGTTCACGGCATATTGAAAGTGTTGTATGGGGCTTCAGTTCATCTTCATGGAGTTTAAACTTCACTTACAAAACACAAGCAAAAAAGCGTAAAGCAAACAAGACTTTTTTCAAGATGCTCTTGTGAAGTAAGATTTATTACGTTTGTGGTATATTGTGATACTGTTACACAATTCTCACAAACCAGAACTGTCTGATTCATTACACATGGCCACAGAATGAAAATGGCTGACAGCCAACCGCTTTTCTCTCAGCTCATCAGCAAACACATGAGATTATCACATTTACTCACCACTAAGTACATGTACACCTACGTATAAAGAACCAGTTGAATAGCAACTTTCAGCATTCTAATGGTTGTGGTCAGAAAAGTGTGTAAAACATATCAGCCACTCTGCATTATGTAAATGGAGCGTCTGAGGCTGAGACTACCGTCACTCACTGGGCATAAAATGTGCTTACACATATCATTCTGTGTGACTAACCCTAGAATGAACCCTAGCAAAAGTTGGCAACATCCAGTTATTTTAATTTTAATTATTTTTAATTTGATGATCGAAGCCACATGACAATTTGTATGGCTTTGTCCTTTACAGTGCTGTGGTTGCTGGATTAGATAAAGCAGGATAGATAAAGATGGGCAGATTCCTGTGTAATCTCTCCATCTTGTCATGTTTTGGTGTGATTCAGGATACCAGGGAATAGTGGGGAAATCCACTATAAGAAAGTGAAAAAAAAAATAAGGCACAGGCCAGACACTACTGAGATCAGGACAAACTGATTAATCAGGCAAGAAGGGCAATTGTCAGAGAAGTGTTGTTGAGCCAGACATCAATAACATCATCAGCTCTTCACAGATCTGGCCTCTGTGGTAGAGTGGTCAGACAGAAGCAACTTTTGAGAAAGGTGATGTTAGATAATCTGGGGGCATTTTGGGAAAAGGTTTCATGGTCTGATGAGGCTAAAGATGAGCTAAGCATAATGCTGGTGCAGCCCAGCACCCAGGTAGCACCATTCCTTTGATCAAGCATGGTGGTGGTAGAATCACACTCTAGGGTTGCTTTTCAGCAGGAGGAAGTGGACAGCTTCGTGCCATCAGAGGCAACATGAAATGAGCCAAATATAACCACAGTGTTGAGTAGAACCTGTTCTAGTCTGCCATACATCTGCATTCAGGACGAATAGAAATTCTGCAACAGGATATTGAGCCAAAGCACAGGGCAAAAACTACAAAGAAATGGCTTTTTAAAAAAAATAAAAAAAAAAAGGCTTGCGTTATGAAACGGCCAAATCAAAGCCCAGACTTGAAGCACCTTTTGATTTTATTCCACCACTCAGTCTTTTTGGCTAAGAGTCTATCAGCATGACGCATCTTGACTTGGCAAAATCTTCCCATGCTTTCTTGCACAAACATTCTAGATCCATCAGATTGTGAAGGGCATCTCCTGCGCACAGCCTGCTTCAGGTCACCCCACAAATTTTTAGTTGGATTCAGGTCTTCTTTTGGTTAAGCCATTCCTTTGTTGATTTGATTATATGCTTTGGGTCATTGTCGTGCTGAAAGGTGAAATTCCTTTTCATCTACAGCTTGCTAGGAGACGCCTGAAGGTTCTGCAGTAAAATCGACTGGTATTTGTAGCTATTCGTGATTCCCTCCACCCTGATAAATACTCGCAGTTCTGGCTGAAGAAAAGCAGCTCTAAAACATGATGCTGCCACCACCATGCTTCAACTCGGGTATGGTGGGGTTTTTTTTTTTGGTGATGTGCTTTTTTTTTTTGGAGCAAACATATTTTTTGGAATTAGGGAATTGTTATACCTTTTGGAATTGAACTCATCGGACCATAACACATTTTGCCACATAGTTTGGGGTGATTTAGTTGAGCCTGGATGTTTTGTGTGAGAAAGGGCTTCCTACCCCACAGCCCAGACATGTGAAAAATACAAGAGATTGTTGTCATATGCAGAGAGTAATCGGTACTTGTCAGATATTCCTGCAGCTCCTTTAATGTTGCCATTGGTCTTGCTCCTTGGTCATTTTTTGTCCTGTCCTTTTGTAAATTTTGGCGGGACGTCCTGTTCTTGGTGGTGTCACTGTGGCGCTCCATTTTCTCCACTTGTTGATGATGGTCTTCACAGTGTTCCATGGTACATCTATTGTTTTGGAAGAAAAATGTATACCCTTTTTGTCAGTTCTTTGCTCTTTGCTCCTTGATGAAACCAAGAAGATGTCAAGAAAATCCCACAGGAACAAATGATCTTCATTTGGGTTTAATCAGAATAATATAATTGATGACAGCTGTATGATGATTACTTTTAAACATGAGATTGAGTGTGATTGCTTTCCTTCTGAACACAGCTACATCCCCACTAATAAAAGGGTGTGCACGCTTATGCAACAAGGTTATTGTAACTTTTTTATTTGTCCTATTTTTCCCTAAACGGTTTGATTGTTTTTCACTTGTTTTTATACTTTTATATTTTTTATTGTAATTTTACATTGAGGGTTGGAAAAGTTCTGACTTGATTTATCTTGTTTTTTTGTTTTTTTCATCACAAAAACTTGCCGTTTTAACAGGGGTGTGTAGACTTTTTATATCCATTGTATGACCGCAATTGTATAACCTCTTTATTCTCTCTTTTACTGACTGTAAGAATAGAATCTTGAGCATTCATACCTAACCTCAGTGTTAGTTTGGGGCAAGTTGGGGCTTGTGTCGCCTTATGTCACACATGACAACTTGTGCTGGTATATACAGTATGTTAACACATAGACCCTGCTCGAACATCATTATGACATTGTGTTATTAACTAATGGTTTTCTGATAATAGTATTTCAAATTGGTTAGTATATCATTATATATCATACTCAGTACTGTACAAAAGTCTTAGACACCCTATTTTTTTAGTACAAAAACTTTATCGATGTTTATTTTCTGACTTCTACATTATTGATTCAGTACAAAAACATTTTAGATTCCAAACATTAGTTTTCCAGCACAAAATGAAATGTTACAGGAAAAATGTGTGTATGTCAGTAAAGAAAGCAGCAGATTACAGATTAAGAGACACTTTTCAGATAAAAACAGAATGAAGGCTGCCGGGTTTCGCTGCAGAAATAAGAAGCGAGTCGACAGTCGAAGTCTCCAGAAGAACTGCGGCTGCTTCTGCAAGATGCTCAGTAACACTTCCAGCTCATTTCCTTATCAAACTGCACACACTGCACCTGAGATACTGTTTTTTTCTTTTTAAAACGAAGGATCGTCACACCAAATATTGACTTTGCTTCATTTATTGCTGTATTCATGTACTATATTCATCATGTATTACTTTATAGTATTTTTTAATGTAGAAACATTTAATTTCATTATTTTTGAAGGCATCTTTGCTCTACAGCATTTCTTTGCATGTGCCTAAGACTTTTGCACAGTGCTGTACATGATATCATTTATCTGGCATTGTACACTATATGGCCAAAAATATATGTATATGTGCTTTTTGAAAATCTCATTCCAAATATAGTCCCTCCTTTGCTGTTATAACTACTTCCTCTCTTCTGGGAAGGCTTTCCACTGGATTTTGGAACTTGTGGGGATTTTCCCATTCAGCCACAAGGGTATTAGTGAGATCAGGCACTGATGTTGCTCAAGAAGGCCCGGGGTGCAGTCGGCATTCCACTTCATCCCAAAGGTGTTCAGTGGGGTTGAGGTCAGGGCTCTGTGCAGGTCACAGGAGTTCTTCTACATTAACCTTGACGCATTATTTGTTCATGGAGCTCGCTTTGTGCACAGGAACATTATCATGCTGAAACATGTCTGGGCCCCATAGTTCCAGTGAAGGGAAATTTTAATGGTACAGCATACAAAGACATTCTTGATAATTGTGTGCTTCAAACTTTGTGGCAACAGTTTGGGCGAGGCTCACATCTAGGTCTTATAGTCCACCAACCTTCATCCATATAGTGTTTTCTTGTTGTTGTTGTTTCTTTTCAAATTTCTTTCTTTCTTTCTTCATGTTCTCTTTTTCATTTCTTTCTTTCATAACTTTTATACTTTTGCATTCTTTATTCATATTCATTTGATCCTGCTGTTTTCTTTTCTTTCCTTTCCTTTCCTCTTTTATTTTTGATGCACTGAGAGAGAGAGAGAGAGAGAGAGAGAGAGAGAGAGAGAGAGAGAGAGCGTATTGAGGATGTTTCAATGTGACATTAAAGTGCATTTCTTGTCTCTCAGGTATACAGTGTATGTAGTGAGCTCTGAATGAATAATATAATGACTTAGCAAATCAATCACAACAATTAACACTGTGTGAATAAATTATATGGTGCCACACAGGTAGGAGCTCAATTTTATACGGTTTCCTAGCTGAAAAATAGATCTGCGTCAATTTTAAATAACATATTCTCGAATAAATGTTGTTTTCGGTGCCTGATGAAGTAAAACAGTTCTTAGTGGATTCAGAATTTCAGACCTGACTTTGTGTCCTTGAATCTAGTCTTATCACTTAACTGTAACAGCAGCTGCACTACATGGCGATGCCACTAGATGGCAACACAGTTCTGTGCCGTTTTCTTCCAACAACTGGGCAATCTGGTTCCTGCTCCTGTTTTAATGACGTGAAGGAACAGAACAGTCTCACTTTGTAAATAATTGTGGGAAAGCCATGAAAGAGATTTAAACTGAGAGTTCAGTGATGGGTTGTGGTGCTGCATGGAATTTCTTCAAGACTTGCAATTTGCATAAAAATTGTTAATTGTATGTAATAAAGTGTGTTGTATAATAGTGGTCCTTTTTTCTTTACATGGCTTCTTTTTACACTTTCTTTAGCACTTTGACATTTTTTTCACCCCCACATATTTTCCTTAAGACTTTTTCTTTCTCTCACGATGGGCCTCCTTTATCAGTCTTTCAGTAAAGTTAGGTGTAAATGTTTGTGCAGGCCAAACCGAACTAAACCTTTCTGCCAGATTTACAAAAGGTTCAGAAAGTCTGATTTTCTTCATACTCACGTGCGTATGTTGATCACCCGTAACGTGCAAAGAGCGTTCCCTTTTGAATGCTCTTTTGAACGTAGTGACGCCCACAAAACAACATAAAAGCTCAAGTGCACAAACAGCCGTGAGCATGAAATGAATGATCAGGGATAAAGACTGAGAGGCAGAAGTAGAAATTATTCTGACTCAATTCTATGCCAATAAAAATATTTACTAATATATAATATTAATAATGATATTCAAGAGTTAAATCCTTTATCAGCTGAGGCATTTGTTTACAGCTTATGGCTATACACACACAGACCGGCCCGTCTGCTAATACAGCAGCATTTCTTTTGTCATGATTAGTTTTATTTATTTTTATTTGAGTTCATTTATGGCTTTGCGTTGGCTCACTTTCTTCATTTTTTATAATCTTTAATTAATGCCAGTAATATAAATTGACTGGGTTTCACAAATTCTTCTCAGTGGTATTCTTAATCTCTGTCCTAGTGACCTAGCACTTCTATAAGTCCCTCTGTGTAAGGGTAAGGGTCTCTGCTAAATGCTGTAAATATAATAAAAATAAAGAATTTAAACTCACTAGCATATTCCATATATAAAAGTGCAATAATCAATGCAAATTATATGATTTGAAGTCGATCAAGTCGAGGTTTACATTAGTTAGTCGTCTTATGCACACACTCAGGAGGAGGAGTAGAATACGAACATTTTTTCTGGATTTTCATGAATACCAAATCTCTTTGCTATTCAAGTTTCTTGGTTTCATACGAATGATTTGCACATAAATCCAGTCATATCTAGCTCGATAAATGAGGCTTGTTGTCTTTAATTTCTTGCTATCTTTCTTTCTTTCTCAGCAGCGGCTTATGACCATCGATTTCGATGAGGCAGGATGACATCCTGCCTCAAACAAAATTAAATCAAAAGCCGATCGAATTCAACTTATGCTATAGGCTACTATCCAGTGAATTTTTAAAATAACCCTATAACAGGCAGTTGAGATTCAACAACATCCAGTCATCCAGCATACAGTCTAGCAGCTCCTTTTGAGCAGCTTTAGATGTACTGATGTTCAACTACTACATGTTCGAGGTAATATCGTTAACCAGGGCTGGCAGGTTTCAACAAAATTTCCAGCCCAAAGAACAGCTCTAAAACTACACAACGATATGAAACTAGCCTAAACATTCAGCAGTTGAAATGGGAGATCCATTTTTCTTCTTTTTCTAAGGCTTTGCGTAGGAAACAAGGGCACTGTGGTGTGAACACATTTCTGATGTACGGACATTATCCACTGCATAATCCCCTATTCCTTCTCACAGTCTTTGCAGTATATATTACTACAGAAATGGCTTTGTGCATCACAGACACACTGTCTGCGCTTACATTGTGCTTATCTGGTGGAAATATATTCTTCTTCTTCTTCTTTCAGCTTTTCCCTTCAGGGGTCGCCACAGCGAATCATCACTCTCCACCTATCCCTATCTTCTGCATCCTCAACACCTGCACCCACTAGCTTCATATCCTCACTTATTACCTCCATATACCTCCTCTTTGGCCTTCCTCTTCGCCTCCTACCTGGCAGCTCCATGTCCAACATTCTCCTACCAATATACTCACTCTCCCTCCTCTGAACATGTCCAAACCATCTTAATCTGGCCTCCCTAACTTTGTCCCCCAAACGTCCAACATGAGCTGTCCCTCTGATGTACTCGTTCCTAATCCTGTCCAACCTCGTCACTCCCAAAGAGAAGAGTGGAGATGTGGATCTGGTGGAAATATATTACATTAAATTCCAATTATTTGTTATAAAACAAGATCTTGGTGGTGTATTTTTAAACTAACCCACTCTGGCATCCCTGCCACTAGCTGTCCTGTCCTCTCCTCCACCCCTGTGCATGGAGCAGCATGATTACTGCCCCAGTATACCTCTTTTAGCAATGGCTTCTGTTCCCATTTTGGAGCAGTGGGTGCAATAACAGCTCTATGGAGCTAAACGGGCCATTGAGCACGCTACCCTGCCATATCTGTACCTCAAAAGAGGTAATCAGTATTTCAGTGTCATTTAAAATGGAGTTGAATGACATTTTGAAGGTATTGAACCGCTGGTATAAATGGTCGCCAGTGTCACACTTTCTCTTGCACCTTCTTTCTTTCATACTTTCTATTGTACTTTCTTTCTTCTTTCTTTTCCACATTCTTCCAATGCACTTCTGTTACATGATTCATTTCTTTAAAATATTCTTTCACACTTTTCTTTTTTCCAACACTTTCTTTTTCTGTCTTCTTTCTTTCTTACTTTCTTTTCTTTCTGAAGCTTTTACACTTTTTTTCTTCATCTTATTTCTTTCGTATTATATTTCAAGTTAGTGATTATTCATTTCCTTTCGCACCTTTGCACTTCGTTAATTAATTAGTTTGTCCATTGTACATTTTCGTTCTCTTTCACGCTTTCCTCCTTCCTTTCTTTCACATTTTCGTTTGCACTTTCTTTCACACCTTTCCTGCTTTCTTTTGCATTTTCTTATGTTCCTTTTTCTTTCTATTCATTCGTCCCTGCTTCTTTATTCCCTTCTTTATTTCTGACACACCCGAGAAGCAGCGTATGGAGACTGTTTCAGTACTGACACAACATGCACACTGTGGTTCGGAATGGAGAAATAATACAGCACAAATCATTATGCAACTATAACCATAAGCAGTGTGTCATTTCATTACCGCCATTCTTTTTTTTCAGGATGAATTTCTGTTTCTGTTGGAAGGAAATGGAGAAGGATATTAGAAAGCTCAATCCTAAAATACGAGAAGTCCAGCAGAAAACAGTGCTGATTTATCAGGAAGTGATCGTGAAAGCACATTTTTTTTCTCTCTTAGGTATTTTGGCCAATAAGCTCCCTTAATGATATAATATTAGCGTCAGATTCCCATTGCCTCATGCTGAAAGTACTGCCATTAAGCCTTGGGCTCTTAACAACTTTGGGTTGAGCAACACTCTTCACAAATAGTCCGACACACCTTGATGATCAGACGTGAAGAATTTCAAAGGATCTCTCTGGTTACACACTTGTAGCTTGACTCGACTCGACTTTTATTCAAAGGAAAAGAAAGGGTCGAAAAGAGTCAAGGGTGCACAAAGAGTGAAATTTGAGCTCTTCTTTTCTCAGTTTGAAGGAGGGAATGCTGATATGAGCACGACAACACCTTTTGGTGAAAGATCAAACAATCTTGAGAGCACACATACAGTATATATATATGTATGTGTATATATATGTATGTGTATATACAGTATATATATATACGGATGGGCTACAACAGCAGAAGACCACATCAGGTTCCACTCCTGTCAGCCATGAACAGGAATCTGAGGCTTACACTGAGCACACATTCACTGCAACTGGCCAGTTGAAGGTTGGAAAAAGACGAGGCAACGTTTGTCCAATCTTCAGCTGCCCGGTTTTGGTGAGCTTATACCCACTGTGTCCTCAGATTTCTGTTGTTGGCTGACAGGATGAGAACCAGATGTGGTCTTCCGCTGTTGTAGCCCATTTCTCAATTTGCTTATATTTATCTTTTTACTTTAAAAACTACTGCTTGAATTTTAACCAAAAATAAAAATTCAAAAATATTGACTGCTATTATTATTATTATTATTATTATTATTATTATTATTATTATTATTATTATTATTATTATTATCACTCAGTACCTGCGGATAACACAGATGGGGAGATTTAAGTGTGCCTGCACAGCGTGTCTCAACCCAGACTCTAGGTTAACCTATTCCGAGCCAACAGCGTTCCAGTCAGTAAAACCTCAGCCTTTTCATTTTGCCGTAATTGGTTGTTTTTAGCACTTTGAGATCTTGTTTCAAATGTTTACACTTGACTAAATTTCAAAGAGCTAAACGGTAGAGCTGATTTTTTTTTTTTTTTTTTTTTTTTTTTTGTACTTGAGTATGTGTGACATATTTTGGCAACACCTGCAAACTGAAGACAAAGCCTTCGTAATTAATGTTTTGGCAAGCTTGCTAACTTTTACCTGACTTGGCTATCGAACAACAGCCTCCCTCCGGCAGTTTGTTCCACATAACTCGAAATATAATTCACATGTATTTCTTATATTATGATTATATAGATGTGGTTGTTCATTATAAACTTTTATATACTCATTATAACTTTTATATACTCCACTCTTTTTTACAACGTTGCTTCAGTTCATTGATATTTGAGGGCATTCGCTTTTGCACAGCTCTCTTAAGATCCCACCACGGCATCTCAGTAGGGTTCAGGTCTGGACTTTGACTTGCCCATTGGCTGGTGGTGCTGGATATATCTGTATCTGTACATCTTTTCAGAAGTAACACCACTTGTACTTGTGGGTACTGTGAGAACTCGTCTACTATTTTAGGTTGAAAAACAGTAAATCTATCTTTTAATGATTATAGTAGACCAGACACTAGTCTTACTTAACTTAACATGCTCCTGGGACAATAAACTCTCATAAATTGTTTGTAAAAAAATTTTTTTTTAAATGGTGTTGATCCGTTTATTTGTTTATCTGTTGAATTTTATATTTGGCTGGCAGAATGAATTACTTTGAATGAATCGCCGAACAAATTTAGTGTTTTGAAAAAATTAAAACTTGAGGCTCCACACAACGGTTGAAAACATTAATAAATGATGAAAATATGTAGGGCAAACTTTTCTTTAGCTAGCGTAACCTGATTATTTTAAATAAAAAATACATGATTTCCAAGAAACGTTAACTTCTGTTTTAATTTATATAGATTCTATAGATATGTAGATGTTATTTTTAATATATATTCAAAATGGCCTACTTTTATAGTAAACATAAAACCAGTATGAATACTAAACTTATATTCATGTGAATCTAGCAGATAAAATCTGTTTTTCGACCTTCACTGACCATCTTGAAAGACTATTTATCATTGCTATTAGACTCAAGTCTCAATTATTAAACAGTTGATAACTTCAGTTTGACACAATAGACTTAAAGTTAAACATCTAATGATGCTCATACTCAATTTCCTTTTAACACACTTAGCACTACATGACCCTATAGTATACGGTTATAGAAGAGAAATCATTTATAATTGCACAAGCCAGTGTCACGCAGAATTTTGAGTCTGGTTCCTCTCCATGTTTCTTCCTCATGTCGTCTCAGGGAGTTTTTCCTTGCCATTGTCGCCTCTGGCTAGCTCATTAGGGATAAATTTAAATTTTATATCTGGATTTCGGTGAAGCTGCTTTGTGACATTGTCTAATGTTAAATGTGTCAATTTTTGAATTGAATTGAATTGTCAAAGGTGAAAGATCTAGTTTCCACAGTGCATTCAGCTTTACAGAACAAAAATTTTCTATTTGTGTTTTATACCTTAAAAATCCAAACTTTAAGGCAAAACACCACGGGCAGAAGTGACTCTTTTGTCGCCAGTCTTTTTTGTCTCCATCTATACCATGTCCTCTGTGAAGCTGTAGTACGAAGAATATCGAAATTCAACAGATAATGTTTATTTCCCCATTTCTGTCCACTCTTAACCACTGCATTATCTTTAACTTAGCAACACAGAAGCAGGCGTAAGCTCCACCCACTTGGCACAATCTCGTCTCATCATATACGCCTAAAAAGCTTGTTTCCTGATATGTACTGTATGTCATTGTGTATCTGTCATTATGATATACATGTCAGTTTTCTTTAAACCTTATAAGCCTCACTAACTAGAGTGGAATCACATGGAATCACATTTTCTAACACCCCAAACCACCACCACCCCCTTGTGTGTTTCTATAGTCCGAATATTTCAGTTTTTAGATCACCTGTATTCATACACATATACACGTATTCGTTCCTAATCCTATTTGGAAGTATATTACGGAGGAATTCCCCAAAATGTTGACTAATGTTGGATTTATGTTATTTTTCGATCCACTGAAAATGGCATATTAAAATTAAATACGGTATTTTCTTTCTTTAAAAAACTGTTCTGTGAAACTCTTTCTCTTCAGAGTGTGTTCACAGTGAAATGGGCTAAATATTTTAATTCAAGTCAAGTCAAGTCAAGTGGAGTTTATTGTCATTTCAACCAGTTAGTACATAGTGAAACGAAACGACGTTCCTCCAGGACCAAGGTTCTACATAAGACAAACACAGAACAACACAGAACTACAAGGGACTACATGAATGTATACATAAGGTGCACAAGTGCAAACATGTGCAGACAGCACGAGACAGTACAACGACTACAGGGACAGACAATGGGCACAGTAAGTCCCAGTGCAGCGCCGACCAGTACACAGTTCTGTTAGAAAGTGAACAACATTAAAAGAATAAAAACTTTTGGTTTTATTAAGTAGGCAAATTGACACATTTTAATTAGATGAAGCCTCATTTTTTTTTTATTTGGAAAAAGTTCAAATGAAAAATACTTGGAAGAAGATCTGCAAGGTGGCATGATGAGGCAGCAGTGTTGCAGCCGTACAGCTTGAGGGTCCACGGTTCGACCCTAAGCGCGTTCTTGTCTGTGCGGAGTTTTGTCTGTTCTCACCGTGTCCACACGAGTCTCCTTTAGGTTCTCTGGTTTCCTCCCACCTCCCAGAAAACATGCAACTACTTGGACTGGCTATAGTCTAAAAATTGCCCCTAGGTGTGGGTGAGTGCTTGACTGAGTTTGCATGCTCCCCTGCTCAGTGTTCCACGTCTGGACTCTGGATCCACCGCAACCCTGACTCAGATAAAGCAGGTGCTGAAAATGGATGAATGACTATCAGCAATCAACTGCGAAGACTGATTGTGATACTGATGTTGTTTATAAAATTTTCTAAATGTCGCCTGGAAGCCTAATTGTGGAAATGTACTTTACACTTCACTACTATACTTTCAGGGAACAGTTATGGGTTTATTTTACCTCAGAAGTGTGTCAGCACGAAGCGCGAGACGCTCCAATGGTTTACACCAGACTGTTTGGTTGGTTGCCTTGACAACAGGTCACACCCACTGAAGTTTTAATAGCGCTTCATTTAGAAAAAAAGGGCGGGAGATAGTGATAGTCTGTGTGAAAAACAAAATTTATGAGCTCTCAAAGTTGACAAGTGTGAAACTCTTGAATACATGTGATGGTACACTTGGCAGGCGGAAAGGAGCCCAGAATCAAAGCCGAGAGATTACCACATAACATCACACACAACCGGTGTTAAAACCCTCGGTTACCGGGTCGCCAGGTCTGTCTGATTAACGCAGATCCATTTTCAGTCACTAAAGTCTAGGAAGTGCAGCTTCATGTGCATCAGCCAAGCACATTTTCTCATCTTCAAATATTACCACGTGCATACAGTGCAGGGCTTCTTTTCTTTAAAAATAAGGTAAATATTATTTGATAAAGAAATATTATTTTAAATCATAATTCAAATTGAATGTCTTCTTGACTTGTTCCCTATGGCCCCCTTTAACTGGAACTCCACAACACACGTTTTTGTGAGCATCCCTGCTGAAAAAAAACAACAACAGAAACCATCACAGAAATTCTAATGGTTTCCATTACAAACCATCAGCTAACCATTAAAACTATTACATTACCATTGTTGGTCCTTAATGGTATCATCTAGACATAACATGGCACCAATAGAAGGCAATAGATTAACCGTAGAGACCCACAGGGACCATTAGAGTTTCCATTAAAACCAATACAATTCCCATTATGACCATTAAAACCATTACAAATTCTATGAGGGTTTCTATTGTTTGTTTTTGTTTCTTTGTTTTGTCAGCATGGATAATACAGCTATTCTAATGATTAGGCTCATTGTTCAAATGTGTACAATAATATTTTGGCTCTTTATTGGAGCCGTAGACAGTTGCCTCACACCTCCAGGGCTGGGGGTTCGAACCTGGCCTCTGCCCTGAGTCCCCATACTTCAAGGATACCTCCCCCCCACCCCCCCAGTCCAAAGACATATGTTGTAGGCTGATTTCCATTTCAGATTAAATGAATGAGTGTGATTGTGCCCTGCGATGGATTGGCACCCTGTCCGGGGTGTGACCCAAGTACCCTGGGATAGGCTCCAGGTGACCCTGTGTAGGATAAGCAGTATAGAGGATGGATGGATGGATGGATGGATGCTGTATTTCCCATAATATGAACAAATTAGTAGCCTAATTTAAACCATGAAGATCCCAACCAGACAGCTAAGGAACATGATCTTTATTTTATAAACACCTCCATGCAAGTTTAAACCTCTGGCTATTTTGGATCCTAAAGTTTCCAAAGAAACAGGAAGTTTTGGACAAAACTTCCTCATCTGCTGCACAAGCAATGTTCTGCGGTTGCAGGAGTGTAGCAGCACTTTGCTTGCACAGCTGATAAAGAACTTTTGTGTGAAATCCCCTGATTCTCTGGAAGACGTCCAATTTCAAAACGCCCAATTTCAACCTTACAAATCAGCCAGTGGTCAGTTCAGCAGTCCAACAGCGCCCCAATTCTGCGGGAAAAACATGGTTCTGGCAACCTATAAAACTCCAGCTGCAACCCACACATTACCTGACCTGTGTGTAGTGGCCTGTGTCAAGTATTACAACACCTGAAGTGAAACCGCTGAGCGCGTGCATGTCGGAACAGCACGCCACATCAGGTAGTGTGCGGTTTCAGCTCAGGTGTGTACTTTGACATAATATTAGGTAACGCTGCTGTAGTAGCAACCAGTCCACAGAGACTGTAGGACGGTGAGATATGCTCACAGCCCCCGCGATGGGCGCGAGCGTTGACAGGAGTTTTCCGAGAGTATTCTGCCAAAATGACGCAAGCCTTTAACACAACTCAATCCGCGGATTGTGACACTACTCTCTCTGAGCGGAGAACGCTCTCCGTCTCTCTCTCTCTCTCTCTCTCTCTCACTCTCTCACTCACTTTGTTTCTGCCATTGTCAGTGTTTACTGGCTTTCAGAGAGGAGACGCGGCTCGCGCAGACATGGTCGTCCTCGAGTGGCCGGCGCTCGCGCGGCTTTTCGTCTCGTGTCTGACGTGTTTGACGCTGCAGCCGGGCGCGCGCGGTCTGCGAATGGTAAGTGGCGGGAAATGACCTGAGGGGAAAATGTTCAGAAATGCTCTCTCTCTCTCTCTCTCTCTCTCTCTCTTCTCTTTCTCTCTCTCTCTCAGTTTCCAGTTTCCAGTTTCCTTATGCTGTACTGGCATGACAAATAATTGTACATTTGTATTGTCAAAGCAAGTACAAAAGTAGGGTAGTGTAAAAACAGGACAAATACAAATATTAATTAAAGTTATATTACTTTATTAGTCAAAAGAAATACTTGTTATATATGCTTTTGTTATATATATATATATATATATATATATATATATATATATATATATGCTATATATGCTTTTGTGTTTTGTTAAATATGTTTTTGTGTCATATATATATATATATATATATATATATATATATGTCCTCTTATATTTAATACTTAATGATAGCAAGTAATTACGTAAGGAATGACACACGATAGACCGTGCGGTTATACAGATATGATGCACGCCGAGGGGTGTGATATAGTACAACGTGCAGCAGAGTGCATTATTTTCATATAACAGTGCAGCCTGGAGAGTGTGTTATTCTGCTTTTCCACAGTGATTGGCCAACAATCACAATGTTTCATTTATTAATGTTGATTTAATGTCGTGGAATGTCCGAGAGACAAGTTAGTTCTTTTTATCATGTTATAGTTGCGATAAACCGTCATTCTCTCACCAGCGTCTCTCTTTCTCTCTCTCTCTTTCGCTCAAAAAACGCAATCTGACACTTCACGGAGAAAACTCCTCTGTCCTGAAGACTTTCCTGAGCTGGGAAACCTTAACTGCTTCAAAGCACTTACAACCGAGACTTCTTCCATAAATGTTAGATAAATGTCTCCTAAAAAAAAGTCACCACACGAACGATTATATGTTTTACTTTATTTAATAACTTATTTTAAAAAAATCTATTTATTATTAGTCTTAGGTTATATGTCTTAACATATTAACGATTACATGCATTTTTTTGTGGACCGTCCACCGTACAAATCCCTGTGAATGAGCTGTTGCTATAGAAACAATAACATATTAGAACAAACACATTAATATTAACCCATATTACAGCCGGAACTACTTTCCGAGCCGTGCTCTTGTACGAAAATAATGCACACCTTCTGACCTATCAGATTTGAGAGTTCAACAGTGTGGAGGTATAACAATATTTAACTATTTATACTTATTCTGTACTATTTAGGTAGTACAATTTAACGACTTATTTTATGGCGGTATTAGCAAGCTACTCATTTATGTTTAGCTAACGTTCTTCAATGAATTAATGCAAATAAGTTAAGATAAGTAACATTACAGATTTGGGATATTTTAACTAATAAACATTGTCTGTGACATCTGTGACTAATTCGACGGGGTGGACGAAGACAGTCACCTTTAGTGCTGTGCAAAATGATTCGAGTTATTTAGTTCAGTATGCTGAAATATTCCAAACAACCGAATTGTTTAGTTTTTTTGTCTTGCCGTTCAGGAATGTTCTATAAAACATTTACTTCCATTGCTATT
Organism: Pangasius djambal; assembly: GCA_022985145.1. Lineage (NCBI taxonomy): Eukaryota > Metazoa > Chordata > Actinopteri > Siluriformes > Pangasiidae > Pangasius > Pangasius djambal. The sequence goes on along the minus strand of CM041002.1, from coordinate 2,286,235 downwards.
TTTTTATTAATTCATGATTATCCTCAAATCTCATGCCAAATGTATCTTTTTGATTGATTCTTTGATGATAAGGATTAGTGATTAAATTATTTGTAGGTTGGACTAACTAATCTTTTCGATCCAGAAGAATCATTTGAATGGATTGTTTTAGAAAGATATGGTTATTTGTGCCCTGCACATTTACTAGTCACCACAAATGCTTTAAGAGAATGAAATTTTATGTAATGACATCATTTTGATTCAAGTTTCTGGGGTTTTTTTCTGTTTCTCTGTCCACATTGAAGCGCAGGCAGCCTCCGGGTATTGAGATCTTTACCTCCACACAGTCAGTTACTGCAGGTCAAAAAGGTATGGTGGCTGCTTGAAAAAAGAATGCGACTGAATTAAGTTAAAGATTGATGAAGTTAAAGATTTTAGATCTTTGTATGAACAGTGCAGGGTTTTCAGCTTACACTGTGATGTAGTGCAACGGTGAGCGGTGCAGTGTTAACCATTTATCATTAATGGGTGTTAATGATTAAAAAATATTTGATGCTTTTGGATATGTTGTATCTTGTCTTGTAATTTCAGAAGGTGTTCTGTGTGTGTGTGTGTGTGTGTGTGTTTCAGTCCTCACCATAGAGGGAAGGGAGTGTAAGTTTCCATTCAGATTGGGTGGGACTCTTTATCATGAGTGCATTGCATTGAGCTCTGGCAATCGGTGGTGAGTTATTCTACATCATACATGACACACACACACACACACGTTTGGTAATGCAAATAATTAATGCAATGCCTACACCTAAATCTAACTATAACTGTAATCTCAGTAACCAAAAGGATAGCTTTTGGGAACCTCTTTTTGTTTAGGGGTTTTTGTTTGTTTGTTGTTTGTTTGTTTGTTTTAAAATAAAAAAGCCAGCTGTCCCCATAAGGCCAAAATGGTCAGATATTCCTATCCTTGTGGGGACACACACAAAATAAATCCACAAAATTAGTCTTGTATATAAGCAATCAGGAAACCTCACCTATGCAGAAACACACACACACACACACAAACAAATTTCCACTCAAACTACATCTAAAAAATGCACAAAATACCCGAATCTAGCCCAGAAAGTTCAGGCTTTGGATAAGGGCGACACATCTTTCTTGTTTTCCTCAGTCTTTGCATGGGAAACAAGTTCACAGTGGTGTGCACGCATTTCTGATGCACCCTATATGCACAGGGCATATGCACATTCATTCGTGAACATTGTTCTTAAATGAACAAAGTCCATCCTTAAAAAGAAAATCTTTCCAGCATTATAACGAAAGGACCCCACTTTTACTAGCAGCAAGAGTGCATCCCGGCTTCGTAGTACATTCTGATACCAAGTCTAGTGAACCTTTCTGATATTATTCAGCACAAATCCAGTTCGAATTTAGGGAGAGTTTCACCCCGTGTACAATTCTGACATGACTGTCACTGAATGGTTGCAAAGAATTTACAGTCTAGGCTGTAAAGAAATCAGCCCCAGCTTTGCTTCTTCATACCATTCTGTGTATTTTTCTTACAAGAATATGTGGTGCTGTCACACTTGATTCCCCAGTATTCTCAAATAATCCATATGAAGACAGCAAAATCCTTATATATATTTTTTTTGGAAAACTTACAGTATATCAACCATATTTGGAAATATGTATAGGAATAAGGCACAGTGGTGCAGTATTTAGTGTTGGTTCCACACAGCTACTGGGTCCAGGGTTCAATCCTGAGCTCTGGCTACTGACTCTGTGTGCTGCTCACTCCTGGTTTGGGTGACTAAACACTCAATACTCTGGGCAGCAGTGTTTGTAGGTATGTGTATGTGTGTAGATGGTTGTTGTGGTAAGTAGAAAGCCTTTGCTAATAGTCTTCAGTATGAAACGTCACTTGTTTGGAAGCCATCTAGGGATTAAAACAGAATGGTATTCTGTAACCACTGGATCTTTCTGCTTTAAACCAGTGATGTCTGCATTCCTTGAAGCCCACAGCATTACACTATTTAGTGTTTTCCCAGGCTAGCCACATCTAATATACAGTATAATACAACTCATACCTCCCAAACCTGTATCTATTTAGATATCTATGACTATACCTAGAGTCAAGCTTAAAATAAACTGAATTTTATAAACACTGACATGAGCCATAATGTGTACTACATACCACTGATGCTGATTGTTAGTGGGGTTTTTTATTTTATTTTTTATTTTTTTAGCTGTAGTCTATCATTAGTTGTCTTTTGGCTTGTGGTTTAGTTTAAAAGTCTGCAGTTACCTAATGCCAAAGTTTAATCACCATAATGTCTGCTGATTCACATTCGTTTGCAGAGCTAGACTCTGAACTTATCAGGTTGTGTTAGCTGGCTAAACAAAAGGCAGCCAAAGAACAACAAATTGGTTAACTTGTTATTGAAAATGACAAGGGAAATGTAGACATGGCAAGCAGTTCACAGGAATTTATAGAAAGGTTTCTTTATGAGAGAGGTGAGGTATGTGTGATAGCCAGGCTTGAATTACCATGATCTGGTAGGTTTGTGCTGTTAACCAACAAGCCTTAAGCCGCAATCATACTTAGGCATAACCATGTTTGGAGACGAAAATACCTTTGTTTTAGTGCAGTTAGCAATAGCCATGACTAGTACTTTAGCTATGTCTGCTTTAGGAAGTCAATTTCTAGGTCCCTATTTAAATGTAAGCAAATTCGTAATATCGATCATTTTAACTGCTTTGTACAAAAGATCAGATTTTCCTCATTTCCTCATTTTATTGAAGAATGAGTTCAGATGCCACTCCGATGGATTTGATCTAAAATGGATCATAAGTTTTTGCACAAACTTGTGGCGGCAGTGCCAGCTCGAGCGCACACTGTCATTAAAGCAAAAAGGGGACAATCTAAATACTAAGAAACTCTAAAATTCATGTAAATATTTCAAAGATTCTATTTTACACTCAAGTTGTTGTCAGTAATGTAATTTGTAATAAAAATTGTTGTATTAAATTAGAAAAGAATGCAACATTGACGCATTTTCACTAGTGCTCTCAGACTCCACTGTATAAAATACAGGAATAAAACACTTTGGGACTTTGCTGTTATAGGAAAACAATCAACGACGGGGTGGTGTGATACCACACAATGCAAAGGAGGGTTACTGTTACCACCCCTAGTTGATTATTTCCCAATAACAGCATGTATAGCGTTTTATTTCTCTTATATCACAGCAGTTTGGGAATTATTACAATTATTAATTTATTAATGAACGACTCATCATATTTTTAACCATTTAATGTTGTCGAATATCCATGAGACAAGTTAATTATTTTTATCACTTCATAACAGTTATAAACTGCTGCTCCATCACCAGCCTTTCTTTTGTTCTCTGTGTTGAAGTTAGTAAGATAAAAAAAAAACAGCTTGTCATGTTACTTTGAAACTGTAAAGCCCTCCGTCCTCAAAAGTCTCCTGTGCCAGAAAACTCGCTGTCCTACAAAACGCTGACACTCGAAATTCCTTGCATAGATGTTCAGTAAATGCGTCCTTGTTTTTTCTTTGTTAAATACCATGTTTTTTTAAAAAATCTTTTTATTATTATCATGTCTGCTATCTGTTTAAATTAGCCTTCTGACATTGTCTCATGCATCCATTTGAACTTTTCCTCCATTCCAGGTGCTCCCTCACCAACAACTTCGACCGGGACATGAAGTGGGGATATTGTAGTTCACACACACGCCTCTTCAACAGTAAGGAAAATCCTTCTTCCTCTCTTACACACACAAAGCTGTGCAAGGTTTGCATTACTCAGTGCACGAACATGCACATTGTGGGCGGAATCTGTTTGTGCCGCCGTGCACTTGAGCAATAAGTGTAGAGGTGATGTAAAAAAAAAAAATCTAAACACTCGACACAGCATGTTTAGATGAATGAACACGCTAACTCATGCAGCTGGAAGCACATTTTCCTGTGTGTGTGTGTGTGTGTGTGTGCTTTACTACTGAAGCACGTGAAAGGTGCACTTTCATGTACTGGAAGAGAATTATTCATCATTGTCCTACATATTATAGATAGATGGATAGATAGATCAATGTTTCCACTGCATAAAGTACCAGAACCTTTGCCACAAGAATATTAGAGGTGTCCTGCATGAAACTACAAAATCTTAACATTTTTTGGACAGATAGCATATTGTTAAAATGACGAAGCTACACTACGTGCTACACTACATGATACATGCCATCATGCTGTTATATATATTTCTTGTGTTATAGCCATAAATAAAATTATTAACCAAAATTACCTGACACACAACATGCACTAGAAGTAGTCTTATTTTTATTTCATGTGCATTACCGTAGTCACACTGACTTATTTTTAATGTTATACATTTATTTCACCTTTTCCCTACTGTCTGAGCTCCTATTATAGAAAATTAATCAACACCAACAAAACAGTTAGATTTGAAAATTGTTATCACCATCCAGTTGGATTTGGGTTAGTCATTGGAATATGGTCTGATTTCTGCTGGATTACTATTTTTTTCTTATGGGTTAGTAATTAATGTATTTTGTTATTTAATACACTTACAGTGCGTATACCCACTTCAGATTTTCATACATAATGTCTTTTTACTTATGGTGCCCCGCTCATTCAGTCGGCAAAGCATGAGACTCTCATGATCTGGCCACTGGGGTTGCACGAGCTAGTGCACTCTCAGTGCCGGTCCAAATGAGAGGGTTGCATCAGGAAGGGCATCCGGCGTAAAAACCTGCGCCAAATCAAATATGCGGCTCATAAACCGGGTTTATATATGGAGACGGAGGATCCGCTGTGGCGACGCCTAACAGGAGCAGCTGAGAGAAGAACAACAGTGTCTTTTTACTTATAAATATTAACAAAAAAGTATGTATTCATAAGCAAATAATGAAAGATATGTTTAAAAAACTGAATTGATAGGGAAAAGTATTCAGACATATCAAAATTTTGTGCAACAACCCTTTGCTTTTTAAAACAAAAAAACATCAGTAGCCTCAGGTTCAGTTTGTGCAGTTTTATAATGGCTGGTAGGTTGTACTGAGCATCTTGGAGAATCTAGCAAAGTTCTTCTGGAGACCTTTTCTGTGGTGTTTGTGCCTTTTTTTGCGTGCAAAACCCAGCAGCCTGGTTTTTTGTCTGTCATAAAACAAACATAACATAACAAAATTTGTCCTAAAAAATAGGATGCCTAACATCCTTGGACAGTACTTTATATATGTAAAGGTTCTAGGTACTGTATAAATGCTGCAAAAATTTGTTCTCGGGCAAATTACACCAGGTGGAATTGTAATAAATTATATATAAAGTTCTCAGAGACAGCATTAATAAACAGCGGTTGAATGGAAAAAGCTACAGAGCCATAGCCAATACTGTATTTTAAACATCCTTGTCAGAACAATTGGTTCAATAATATGAAGGTGGAAAGTTCACGGAGCCACAACTGACCGTCCCCGGACAGACAACGATTCATAACGCAGTCTCAGATTAATGGAAAGGAAGATAAAAGAGAAGCCAGCAGTCAAGAGTTGCAGGAGGACCTGAAAGCAGCAGGAACAATAGTTACACAGATAACAATAAGCAACGAACTGCACCACATTCATCTCTGTTCTCACACACCAAGCAAAACTCCTCTGCTAAAAAAAGAAGGACACAGATGTGTGTCTAAAATTTGCACACAAACGTTTAGACAATTCAGAGCAAAAACTAGAACTCTTTGGCAGCAATTCAGCTCATCATGTTTGGAGAAAAAAGGGTTGTGTGTATAATCCCAAGACCACCATACCCACAGTGAAGTATGGAGGTGGGAGCATTATGATATATGTACTGAGACATTGCATGTCATGGAAGGAAACATGAGAGGATCGATATGCCGGGATATATTAGAAGAGAATTTAATGTCATCGGCCAAGTACCTGAATTTGGGGAGAAGATGGATGTTTCAACAAGACAACGGCCACAAACATACAGCCAAAATAACTCTAGACTAGTTTCATAACAAGAAGATGATGGTGCTTGCATGGGCTAGCTAATCTCCTGACTTGACTTATAGAGGATTTTTCAAACTGCATGTCCATCAGAAGGACCTTGGGGCATTGAAGATGATTTGTCAAGAGGAATGGGCCATATAAAATACATACTTGCTTGTTAGTATTTATAAGTCAAAAGACATTATATGTGTGCATTTGAAGTGGATATATGCACTGGCATTATTTTAAATAAAAAAGACAAAAGTGTCTGGATACTTATTTCCCCACAATCTAATTGTATTCAGAACATTCCCACTTAACACTGGACTCGGTTTACTACGACCCATTACCTAAAATAATCATGACACCCCTGATCTAAGGATCTTGTTCCCGAATTGCAGCATGTGTTTATATGACCAACATCCGTTAGCAACATGGCAGTTTTGTAAACGGCGTTTAGATTTGTCTGCGGTTTCAAAAACCAGTGACTCAGTGGAACGTCCCCATGTGGACCATCTGTCTGATGCGAACGCAGTCACAGAAGTCAAATCCTGACAACTTTCTCTTTCTGCCCTTAGCTGCCTTCCACAGTATCAGCAAGCAAAGCCTGTGCAATCCGAACCCGTGTAAGAACGGCGGGGTGTGTACTGCGGTTCCTTACCGGCGTTCGTTTGAGTGTGTGTGTCCAGATGCCTTCACAGGAGCCAAGTGTGAGCTGAGTGAGTGAATCACACTTAAAAACCAAAACACACTAAAACTCCACCATTTACATCAAATATTTGCATTCCAGTGAAACATAAGGGATCGACACATGCTCGCATACCAGTTATTGTGTGTGTACACAGATTGGAACTAGCCCTGGGGTAGATACTTCTAAATCCCTTTTCAGTTCCAGATTAGGTTTATGCCAAGTCTGGGGCAAAAAAAAGGCTACGTACATGTGTTATGAAGGTTTGGTTCACACCCTGTTATACTCCTCGATTCTCCTCTCTTTCATTAGGCTAATGATCAGGTTTCACATTTTACACCCTTTCACGTTCTCACAGCCCTTTTATCTCTGCCATTTGTCTGTTCACTTACGAGGACTGTCGGTTCTAAATTACAGATTGTGTCCAGCTGATCATCTGTGTTCAGTTACGAGGAATTTTGCATGGTTGCATATGTGCATTTTTACAACAATAGCCAATAGCTGTGTTTTTAATCCCAGATTCATTCCAGTTTGAGGTTTTGCTCACACACTTTATTTGACTGTCCACACTGATTCAATTCTCAAATCCAGTCCGTACACAGCGTGTCCTCATTGCAAACGACGAGTGTTACATGATTTGTGTTTTCAGACTTCAGTCAGATTTGCGTATAATAAGAATGCACGCATGCACATGCATCTAAACCCAGCGTAGTCATTTCAACTGTTTATGCTCCAGCTGACCCACTCATGAACCTGGGTCTGTTTCTCATTAGATCACAATAGATATTTAAATCCTATAAAATGCGATTCATGGACATTTTGTACCCATTTCTCTCCATTTCAACTTCATTTTTCAGACATGAAACAAACATAAGAAAAGTCAGAACTAAAGCTTTCTGTAGATTGTTTTTTCGTTGATTGACAAAATGAATAATCCATTTTGGGGAAAGAAAGAAAATGTTCAGTATGATGCAACAAAATATGAAAATGTTTCAGTTGAATCATTTGAAGGGAAATAGTCCCTGGTTCACTGCTTCACTGTGCTTCACTGGTTGAATTACATGACACAGACCTACAGTAGGACAAGGACAAAGTAAAAAGGAATGGAAAATATATTTAAACCATTTGGTAAGTAAAGAATAAAACATTACAGGCTTGTTGTTATAGGAAAATAATCAACAGTGGAATGGTGTGACGTGGCCCGATGCAAGCCTCAGTTTGTGTTACCGTCCTGAAGTCGACTATTTTCCTATAACATCACGTCCTGGTGTGTTTAATTCATTTTATACCACAGCCATTTGCCAAACGATTACAATTTGTTCTTAATTAAAGAACATGACATGCTTTTTTTTAATTAGTTCATCGTTATGTTATATGGTGGGTAACATCCACCAAATAAATAAGTTCCTGTTACCACTTCAAACTTCAAAGACAAGCAGTGTTTACCTCCCCAGCCTCTATTGTCTATCTCTTCTGAAGTTAATATGATCAAAAATGCAGTTTGTCATGTTACCAAGAAACCGTACAGCGCAAAGTCCGCTGACACTGGAGACTCCTTCCAAAAACAAATAAACGTCTCCTCACAGAAACCTTCACCATATCACCTTTTCTATAACAGCTATAACCTTGTTGCTATAGAAAGTAAATCAACACCTTCTGACCAATCAGAACCTATAGGTTCCTAATATCAGTTGACGGGTATTTTAGTAAGGTCCTGCAAAAACCTTTGGTGTCCGTTCAATCTCTGACCGTATAAAATCAGATCACATTCTAGTTCCGTATCACTTTTAGCTGCTTACAACTGGTGGCAGTATTGGTGATTTTTTCATATTGGTCAGGGACTAGTGTTAAAAGTTTTCCCTTTTTAGATTGGCGGTCTGAATTTCTGTTCTTTTCTCTGATTGATAGAAAAGTGCTATGAGCCACTGCACCTGAGGCATTACGACATCGGCGAGGTGTGGGGACGAATCCACCTCCGTAATGTTGAGCAGTGCGTGTGTAGCAGAGATGGAGTGTCTTGTGAGCGCACACGTTACAGAGGTAGTACCTTTGTATTAAATACACACAACAGCTCACATGTCTGTTGCCATTCTTAATCTAGTGTTTTTTTTTCTCTCTGTCTGTCTCTCTCTCTCTCTCTGTGTATGTGTGTGGGTGTGGGTGTGTAGTATGTCTAACTAATCCCTGTGAGAATGAAGGAACCTGCAGAATAATTGAAACTACAAGAGAGGCGGTGTGTGCCTGCAGACCAGGCTACAGAGGACCATACTGTAGCATCTGTAAGTACACAAACACTGACCACCCACCCACCCACACACACACACACACACACACACACACACACACACACAGTCACTTATCACGTTATCATAAGATATCTGTGTTTGTGTGTCTGTGCATGGTTGTGGTTTAGCGCCCGTGGAAAAATGCTATAAGGACTCAGGTGTCCAGTATCGCGGCACCGCAAACGTTACACTCTCTGGCGCCCCCTGCCTGCCCTGGAGCTCAGACCTCATGTACAATGAGCTCTCGCTGGACACCGTACACGACGCCTCACAGCGGGGACTCGGGGACCATGCGTTCTGCAGGTTAGAACAAGTGCATCATATGCATATGCATCTGCTACAAGGACAACCATAATTTAACACAGTTGCAGATAGGATTCTGTATAATATGAGATTTATTTGAGTGATAGTAGACAACATAATGAACAACAACAGTGATCAACTGATCATTAATAGAAATTCCAAACAGCCCTGTGTTTCTAAAAGTTACGTCACTATGTCTGCAGTTGTTCGTATTCAAAACCGGGCTACACAGGTACTTAACTTCTTAAGATTTACTTAAGTACTTAACATTTTCTCGGGCTTCAGATTGTGCAAATTGCCTGTGTGTAGTTCACACCTTTTCAAATATTTTTCTTGAGTAGAAACATCCAAGACAGGCTTTTTCAATAGCGTCTAGACTGCATTTAAACATAAGCACTTCTCCGTCAGCTTGAAAGCAGCTGGGGATTAGAAATCGCAAATTAAACAGGAAGATAATGTCTTTTTTTTCCCTTGCTGTCAAGTGCTGTCAAAAAAATCAGAAGGCAAATGAAAAATAAAAAATGATGATGAATGATATATGAATGAGATGTTAAGCACTGAAATGAACATCTGGTAGGAGTCTAATGTATTGCCACAATATTGCTAGAGAATTAGTCCTAGTTGCAATGATCACATTAGTCATTGTAAATTTGGTTTAACAATATGGCTTCCACCCTCACTATTCAGTAACTTATAAAATAGCACTTGATCCAGCACATCCTGTTATTTTTTTTATATTGTTTAAATTAATCTGCATTCCGTTGCCTAATTAACTAACTTATTTATTTATTTATTTATTTATTTATTGTGTCATATTGGTATATTTAATATCGGCCTTCTAATTTTGTCCATAGTTGTAAGTTGAAAGAATTCATTTACAGAATTTACAGCCCAAAACAAACATTTCGACGTGATATAATGTGGTTACGTCAATCTGGGTCAATTCAGGGTCAGAATCATGTGTAACTGATAAACGCCTCTATTTGTGCCAGTCTCCACAGTGTGAGTGTGTGCCTATCTCTCGCGTAACTGCTGAATAGTGCTTGAGTCAGTAGTTTCATATTAAATACTCACTATGCATGTATAACTCAACGGTGAATATGAGCCATAGCCAAAAGTGCAACTACTTAGACAGTAATTAAGAAATGTTTGTGAACCATCTTGTAGTTGAAAAAATGAATTTACCGTATCTGCATTCTGATTGGATGATAAAATTGCTGTGTCAGCATTCTAACTGCATGATTCTGATTAGATGACAGATTTTCTGGATCTGCATTCTGATTAGATGATGACGTTACCGGATATGGTGTATTGGCATACATGCAGCTGTGTTCCTTTGTAACTGAATGTATTCTGATCGGGTGTATGGTTGCTGTGCGGGTGTGGATGATTGTGTCTTGGCCACACAGGAACCCTGATAATGACAAGAAGCCCTGGTGCTACACAATGAATAACGGAGTGATTTCCTGGGAATACTGTGATGTGCCATCTTGCCTTAGACTGTCATGTGAGTCAAACTGCACTGATTTTATATCGCTATCGATATGTATTTGCAGATATTTCATCCCTCATGTTCCCTTTAAATTACACACACAGAGAAAACAATCAGTGTTTGCCCAGTAGTGATGGCACTTCTTAGAGCTCTGCCTGAATGAAAAGTGAGGCTCATGTTTGAAACGGTTGACTACCATTCTGTCAAAGGCAGAATTCTGCAGAAATGCACTTCATCTGAAATAATGTGTTCTAGCAAGGCTGGGCGTAAAATCTTAAGATGTTGGAGGTCTTCCAAGTAAATATTTCAGATAATTCTGCTTTACATCCAGGTTCGTATTCCCACCCTATGTCCAGTGACAAAGGGCTATTTGTTGAAAAAGTTTGGATTTAAATCAGGAAAAATGCAAATATGGATGTTTTTTTTTTTTTGTCTTTGAATATGCAAATATTTTGTGTGCAGAATAAAACCTTTTATGCTTAAATCATGGCTTGTGAATAAGAACTGACTCTCCTTTCCTTTCATAGCTTCTCGTAAAGCTCCCACTCCAACCTCTCTTCCCACTCCTGTGCCCAGTCCGAAGCCCAGCTGCGGCAGGAGACACCCAAAGCGAGTTCCTCGCGGACGGATCCTGGGAGGCACTTCGGCGATGGCTGGCTCTCACCCCTGGATGGCGGCGCTGTATATCAGTGATGAGTTCTGCGCTGGCAGCCTGGTCTCATCTTGCTGGGTCGTGTCAGCCGCTCACTGCTTCCTCCGCAAGTGTGTTTGTGTGTTAGTGTGTGTGAGTGTGTGCACGCTTTATGGGCCTGACCAATGGAACAATAATACAGATTATAAGAAGTGATGAATTTGATATGGTCAGAAATCAAACATACACCAATAATATAAAACAAATACTAATCCCATCATCCAAATCCAAAATATTTTGCATGGTGTATTTATGCCATTTTTGGAGATTTCTGGGAATTAAAAGCCTTTTTTTTCTCTTTTAAAACTGTTTACTGTGTGAAACTGTAAGAAACTGAGAGGTTACCATGCTCACAAAGCAAGTAAATTGCGCCTCCTAGTGTCCTACAGTTTGTTTGGCTGCTGTTCAACATACAGTTTTCACTGATGCTGTGGAAATACAAGATTGGTTGATTTTATTGGCCTTTATTGTGTTACATGGGAGAAATATAGGAATGTGTGCTTCCCATTTACTCTCCAGTAAATCATAAGTTGAATATTTGATTTAGGTTGATAGTTTTTTTTTTTATTCCTGACCTTTCCCATTTCTCTCATTCTCTCTTTCTTCATCTCTCAGTCCATTGCTGTCGACGGTGCGTGTAGTCCTCGGTCAGCACGTTTTTAACGACTCGAGCTCCAACACGCAGACGTATGGCATAGAAAAGTACGTGTTCTACGACCAGTACAATCAGTTCAGCCCAACAGTGCATGATATTGGTAAGTGGCCTTAAATAGCAAGCACAAAACTAGGAGCCTTATCACATGACTGCATATGCAATGTTTCCAAAGATTGGTCAGAAGGCGTTGATTAATTTTCTATAACATCAGCTCAGATAGTAGTTTCGTCAGATAGTAAATCAAATCGCAACTAATTTAGAGGGACTTGGTATGGTGGATGCTCCACATAATCTACGTGCTGTTATTTTACAAAGAAAAGGTTCTAATCATTGATATAGTGACGCTCTGTGTAAGGAGGTGTTTAATTTCTATTTGTGGAAGAAGTTTCCAGTGTCAGCGCTTTGTAACAGGAAGTGCTTATGGTCATAAAACTTAAAGCTGTTCCTTTAAGGTCTATTTCACCAGGGGTGGTGAGAGTGCACATGCAGTGACTGTATGATCTAGTAATGGATATAAATACTGTAGAGTGAAGAGTCATCGATCCCTGGACCCTTCTCGCTGAATTCCAAGCAGGTCAGGTAGCCAGGGTTCCCTATTGTTCTTTGTGGTTTTTCTGTAGTGTGCATTTCTGTCTTATTACCTTTAACAGAGAGAAAACGAGAAGCTGGGGACAGAAACGATTGTTTATATGTCATGGACTTTGCCTGGCATTAAATGTAACTATAAATGGATAAAAAATATGACGTGTGTTTTTTTTTTTAATAAATTAAAACTTGTAATAGTTGGCAATTTGCTGTGGTGTGATAGGAATATGTCATGGATATGCCGACTTCGGCGCAGGACTACGATTCCCATCAGCCACTGCACCTCACCGTATCTCGTCACATGACTGTTTGCACCTGATTCATGAGCACTTGTGTTTAAGTCATGTCTTGCACAGCACACGTTGTCAAGCTGTCGTTTGTTGTCATGTTGCACTCTCTAGTATGTGTACATGTATGTCTTTTTTCCTTGAAACCATAGTTTAGTATGATGTTATCACATGACGAGGGAATTTTAAATGGTCATACAGTAAATGTTATGAAACACCAGCATTGATACTGATGTTATTTTTTAAAGCTGCAATTTTTTTTTTTTTCTGTTGAAGATGTCAAGTGCAGATTATGTTAGATTATACAGTATTTTTGTGCTGAATTACACTTAGCACACACCCACATTACATGAACTGTATTTTTCTGAAGGTGGTAGATTTAATTACAAAGTGTGTGTGTGTGTGTGTGTGTGTGTGTTTCTGGTTTACAGCCCTTGTGAAGCTGAAGAAGGTTAATGGGCACTGCGCTCGTAAAACCAAGTTCATTCGGCCGATCTGTCTGCCGGACGAGTCCATGACATTCCCAGACTACACATGCTGCACCATTACAGGCTGGGGACATATGCAGGAGAGTATGTGAACACACACACACACACACACACACACACACACACACACACACACACACTGCACATAGCCTTTCTGCCATTTAACCCAGCAATACTGCAATGTCATGTTATTAAAGAAATAATCTAGTTTTATTCAGCCTTATAGTAAAAAACAAGTATGTGTGATATGTGGGTTTTTTACACACAAATCGAAAGGCTTTCTTGTCCTCCTAAAAAAAAAATCTGTTAACTCAAAGCTGACTTATAATGAAAGTCAGGGGCAGTTGTTTATTGAAGTCCATCAGTAAACATTATGCAGTACATCTTTCTAGAGCGCTTTTGAGTTACATGCACTTGCAGAGGTGCCAACATGTGGTTTTGCCATATCATTAAAAATTTTTGGCCTCTTGCAAGGGTGATACAGGAATCTCCTGAAAACAACGCTCTTCTGCTTTTTCATCCGCGTTCAGACCAAACAACAGATAAAACTGACCTGGTGGAAAAGGCAATTCAGTAAAGGAGAAAGCGCATTCATACTGTACGCCTCTGAAAATGGTCACTTTCACTTCACACCTTTATTTAGGTGAATTATGATCGGTGAATTTATGTTCCAATAGAAAACAAGATGCTGAGGCTCTGGCCTTTGGTCAGTAAATGCACGGGGTAGAACGTGCTGTTTATCCTTTATACTGTTAGCATGGAGCCGCCCTTTGCACCGACATACGCTCTGGTTTTTATGATAAAATTCAGCTTGTTCTCTCTGCGTCTAAGGCTTTCTTGCTAGCAATGTTGGCACCTCTGGAATTTGTTAATTAAGCTCCCAATCTGTATGATGATGGAAAGAAGTTGTGGTTATGTGTTACTAAAAGGTCTAATCATTCTTGGATAAAACAAAACCTGTTTTGTGTAATGATCAGAACTCCTTTTACTGTATTCCTCAAATATGCAAAGATGGATTTAAAAAGAAAACCATAAAAACAGCATTGATAAGACATTCTCTCATGTCTAGCTCATCCTAAGTATTTTATTGTTAAAGTGTAGTGATTGACATTTGTTAAAAATTGCATTGTACAGTATAGTCGCGTATTTTAATCATTTATTGACAGAATTTTGTAAATGCCCTTACATTTGCTGGTATAACTGAGTTTCTGATGAAAACATTTTGTGTTCTTTTCTCAGTTCAGGAAAACATTCTTGTGCTATTCTGTCATACACTACAGATGTGGATAGAGATTACAGTGAATAACACTACTCTATTCCTCTAGGACAGTTTGTCTGCAGGAAGTGTATTCTCAGCACATTGAGCGAAATTAACTTGTAAACACACACACACACACACACACACATATTGTTCTCATATATAAAACATTAACACCTGCACTAACAAATAGGCTGCTGGACTATTAAACTAGTGTGTGTATATGTATGTGTGTGTGTGTGTGTGTGTGTGTCTTAGAGGGAGACTCATATTCCTCCCTGAGAGAGGGAATTGTGAAGCTTATTCCATATGAGAGGTGTTCCTCTCCTGAGGTGTATGGCTCGGAGGTGAGAGAGGGGATGCTGTGTGCAGGTAGTAACAACTGCGTGGATGCTTGCCAGGTAAGCGAACCATAATCTTCCAATGCAGCAGCATACTGGAGCTAGAGTAAGAGTGTTTAAAGGGGAACTTTAAACACAATAAGCTTTAACCACAAAAACGAGAGCATGCACTTATGCAAGTCTTAACCTCGTAAACCCTTGGCCACTTCAGCAATGTTGTAACGCTGAAAACGCTTGTACGATATTAACAGTTGCATTACGAGTAGCTACATTATAGCAATTAGCTTAGCTAAAAGTGAGTCACTTCCAAAAACTCTGTGGTCAATATACAATCCCCAGCCACTTTAATAGGAACACCTGTACGCTGTTCATCCATGCAATTATCCAATCTGCCAATTACGCGTAAGCAGAGCAATGCATAAAGTCATGCAGATATACAGTAGGTCAAGAGCTGAAGTTAATGTTCGCATCAGACATCAGAATGGGGAAAAAGTGTGATCTCAGTGACTTTGCCCGTGGCGTGGTTATAGGTGCCAAATGAGCTGGTTTGAGTATTTCAGAAACTGCTGATCTCCTGTGATTCTCATGCATAACAGTCTCTAGAGTTTATACAGAATGGTGCGAAAAAATAAAAAAACATCCAGTTTTGGATGCAAGAAGGAAATGCCTTCTTGAGGAGAGAATTCAGAGGAGAATGGCCAGACTGGTCTGAGCTGACAGGAAGTCTACAGTAACTCAAATAAGTACTCTTTACAACCCTGATGAACAGAAAAGCATCTCAGAATGCACAGGCACACTGAAACTGGACAGCTGAGGATTGGAAAAACGTTACCTAGAAAAATGCTAGAGAGTTGTTTAGAGGATCACTCAGTTGTCAGTATTTTATAGAAACATTGTAGAAGTGAGGCACAATCTCGATCTCCAGACCAGGAATTGAAGAAGGCAGTGTAGGACAGATTAGAACAGATATGTCTGGAGAAAAAAAAAAATCAGAAGATTAGAAAGAAGATGGAGGCAGATACAATGGCTTGTTATACTGACATCATTTTGTTTTCTCTTTATTATTAACATCACTTTGATATCATTTCATTTGTTTCACTATTAATATGTAGTATATAAACATATGTTGTATGACTAGTTTTGTTACATGTAATAATAAAAGAACATCTGTGAAACTTAACATACTAAAGCTCATGTTACTGTAACCTTCTATGTCTTTTTTCATATAATGTAAAAAAAAAATGTTTGTGTGTGTGTATAGGGAGACTCGGGCGGGCCACTGACATGCGTGCGTAACGAAGCAAGTTTCCTCTATGGTATCATTAGTTGGGGTGATGGTTGCGGACGAACAGGGAAACCAGGTGTCTACACCAAAGTCACCAAATACGTCACATGGATCAATCACATTATCCGACACAAAAAATCCTCCAAGAAAAAAGGACTTTAGCGTGTGTATTAGCATGCAATTGCCATGTGTATTGCCTTTTTTTTTTAAAGAACTGTGAATGAAGAATATGTTTTATAATCTAATAAATTATATTGAAACCATGACTTGTTATATCCTCATGTCACTTGAATAAACAATGTCATTTTGACATAGACTTGAATCTCGTCCACTGGTTGTGTTATTTTTGAGAATACAGGCTCAGCACGTCAAGGATTAGGTCCAGTCAAGTTGGTCTGCTTCTGACAGCTGTGTGATGCTTTGCGTAGCCCTTTTGTTTTTCTTTTTTAATTGAAGCATTTGAACTTTGACCCTGTTAACTGGTTAAATTCCAGCTTCTGGCAAGACAACTGTTTAAACATGGATGTGGAGTGATGGAAAAAGAAAAACACTCGACAGCTGACAAAAATGGCAGAATAAAAACCAGACAGTGATGGAAGAGCCGTTATGGAGGTGAATACTATTCTGCATTTCTTCAGTGCGCTGTGTAAGAACATTGTATAGTGTGTATTGGCAGGTAAGTGGTCACATGACCTCCTGATGTGATCCAAGGCATATCCACAGGTACATTTTGGAGTTGTGTTTGCTCTAAGGTTTGCAGCATGAGTCCTATCCCTTTACTCTTCACTGAAGCATTATGGTCAGTCAGAAATATTTGGTCAGTTGGAGTCCTCCGATGTTGCTCAGATAGAGTCACTTGAGGGTATAAGTGGCATTGCCTATGGCAGGGGATACCCTGTCATTATGTACAACGTATGGCCAAAGGTTTGTGGATACCTGACCATCACACCCATATGTGCTTGCCGAATGTCCCATTGCAGATGTAGTCCCCCTTTGCTGTCATAATAATCTCCACTCTTCTGGGAAGGTTTTCCACAAGAGCATTAGTGAGATCAGGCACTGATATCACACGAGGAGGTCTGGCATATACGGCGTTATCTTTGTGCCACAATTCTTTTCGCATGAGTGAATATTTTGAGCGAACAAAAGGTTGTTGTTGTTTTTTTTCTCAACACTGGAACGTTAATAATTAGGTCTCCTGACAGTATTTTGGCAAAGCTATAAACCGATTGCAGGCAGGCACGACGGTGCAGCGATGTTCACAACCTCTGATCCTGTGCTTACTGTCTGTGTGGAGCTTCACATGTTTTTTCCCGCGATCCTCTGGGTTCTCCGGTTTCCTTCTACCTCCCAAAAGCCAGTAGGTGGATTGGCTACGCTAGGTGTGAGCAAGTGTGTGAATTCGTATGTGTGATGGGCTGGCGTCCGATCCAGGGGGTATCCCTGCTTCCTGCCCAGTGCTCCTGGGATAGGCTCTGGATCTACAGCCACCCTGGCCAGGGTAGAGATTTGATGCAGTGCTGATGAGGTATATTAAAATGGACAGTTAAGCTATAGATTCAATTCAATTCAATTTTATTTTATTTTACTTGTATAGCACTTTTAAAACAATGGACATTGTCACAAAGCAGCTTTACAGAAATAAATACATTCAAATTAAATTAAATCAAAATAAATTGTAAATGTATGAATTTATCCCTAATGAGTAAGACAGAGGCGATGGTGGTGAGGAAAAACTCCCTGAGACGATATGAGGAAGAAACCTTGAGAGGAACCAGACTCAGAAGGGAACCCATCCTCATCTGGGTACTAACGGATAGTGCGATTATAAATACAGTACTGTGCAAAAGTCTTTGACACCCTATTTTTTTTTTTTTAGTACAAACTTTGTTATCGATGTTTATTTTCTGACTTCTACATTATTGATTCAGTACAAAAACATTTTAGATTCCAAACATTAGTTTTCCAGCACAAAATGAAACGTTACAGAAAAATGTGTGTATGTCAGTAAAGAAAGCAGCAGATTACAGATTAAGAGACACTTTTCAGATAAAAACAGAATGAAGGCTGCTGGGTTTCGCTGCAGAAATAAGAAGCGAGTCGACAGTCGAAGTCTCCAGAAGAACTGCGGCTGCTTCTGCAAGATGCTCAGTAACACTTCCAGCTCATTTCCTTATCAGACTGCACACACTGCACCTGAGACACTGTTTAAAAAAAAAAAAAAAAAAAAAAAAAGCGAAGCACTGTCACACCAAATATTGACTTTGTTTCATTTATTACTGTTTACTGCTCTTTATAGTATTTTTTTTTAATGTAGAAACATTTAATTTCATTATTTTGGAAGGCGTCTTTGCTCTACAGCATTTCTTTGCATGTACCTAAGACTTTTGCACAGTGCTGTAATTTCCACTCTACACCTGTGTACTATACGGACAAATAGTGCAATGGTGCAAATTCATTACAGTTTTCACATGAAGATATGTAGATATAGACATATAGATATGATCTCACCCTGCACTCTCCATAAGTGGGCTATTTGCCAAATATCACCATGAGGCCAAATAATGACAAACAATTTCTGACACATAATAACAGCAGACTTTGTGATATTGAGGGGAAAGTTTTGCTGCATGTAGTTGTGTAGTCTCTTAAGATGTTAAATATGGCTCAAGTGCCCGTGCATATATTATGATTTTGTATCTAGGACATTAAAAAAAAAAAAAAAAAACATTTCCTCCATGTCACCTGTGCACTTCCGTCCACACAGGAAGCCATTTTTTTTTTTTTTTTTTTTTTTTTTAAAGCGCGTGCAGCTCTCAGCAGCGGCGGCGCCAGTTATTTTGAAAAGTGATCCGCGCGCGCCGCGGAGCCGCAGCTGTTCAGGAGCCATGAGCGGAGGAAGATGACGGATTCATCGGTCGCGGAAGGACACGTTAAAGTCAGAGACGGCAAAAAGGCGAGTGAGCTTTATTTATTTACGTATTTATTACAATTGGAAAAATTGTCAGAGACTTCATTTTGGCTTTGGTGTAGTCTTCAGGCTTGTTTTGACGTGTGTTTTTTTATGCTCTGCAGTGGAAAACTCGGTGGGTAGTTCTCCGTAAGCCCTCACCGGTGGCGGGTATGTAGCCGTTAAATCTGATCCTGAGGCCCTCACAGACACAGCCAGCAACAAACCCCTGTCAGCTTTCATAACTAACCTCAGAGGAAGTTTACTGTTAAACACTTTTATTATTTTTTTCATGGAATGCTCTAATTTACTTTCAGGAAGTGTTAATTGACTTTCGCACTAGTGTTTCTATGTTACAATGTAAAATGTTACTATACAAGTAACCTGTTTAGCCAACATGACACAATACAGCTGACACATTAGGGGTGTGTGTGTGTGTGTGTGTGTGTGTGTGTGTGTGAGAGAGATGTTTTTATGTCTTGGTTTGTATCTCCCCACAAGGACAGAAAACTATTTATTTTTTTATACATATAAAAACTACAGCTTCTATTTTAAAAAGTCGGTAGCAGGTCCTCACAAGTCGTTCTTCACACGAATGTGTGTTAGTCGAGTGTTTTAGTTTGTTTTCAGCTTTCACATTCTGCTTCCTTCAGCAGGAGTTGACTTAGCATTATAAAGCGTTATATATTCAGCAGATATCCTTGGACCGCTTGCTTATATCATGTTCCCCATTCACAACTTTGGCTCTCCCAGTTTAGATCGCCATGTGTTGAATTACATTTAAAGACACAGCAGTTGTGTGTTTGAATGTTTTCCGTACGCTACCAATATTAGGACCCGGAGTATCATTTGATGTGCAATACTGATCAAATGCCGATGTTGTTTTAATGACTCCGTAGAGCAGGGGTCATGAATTAGATTCGCCCTGAGGCCAAATTCTCATAGAGCAAACGTTGTTTGGGCCAGACCAATCATACTCAACATCTCAACACCTCACACACTTTAATACACACTCCCTAACACACTCTTGAACTCTCAAATCCCATTACTCACTGCTTCTCATCACACACAATTACAATGTCAAGTACAACGGTTGAAAATAATTACTTACTAAGAACGTATTTATCGTAACATATAGGCTACATTGCTGTTTTCTCAATCTTGATCCCAGTGTTTTTCAGACTCACCTGATACACCTGATACAGCTCATCATCGAGCCCTTTACGAGGTTAAATTGGGATGTGTTAGAGCAGGGAACAAAAACGTGATGCCCAAAAAAAAAACCTCACTCTCTGATGATCATCAGATAATAGCATTTTATTCAAGTTGTAAATTATAAATCTATAATGTTTCAAACAGTTAATCTTCGAATAAGAATTTCTTTTCCTTTTTCTCAGCCTTTTTGTGGGAAACAAAGTCTCCGTGGTGCACACGCATTTCTGATGTACAGAAATTATCTGTTCTCTAATCCTCCTCTCCCTTTGCTGTATTTCCTACAATAGAAATGATTATCACAGACATCAGACACATTGTCTGCACTTACACTTTGCCTTTATTTGAGGCAGATTTATTTATGTGTAGATTTATATTTGTTTTGCGACTGTTCCTCCTCCTCCTCCACTGAAAATGTTCATTGGATTAGCATGGGGCAGCATGATTCATGCCCCAATGGGGCAAGTGAAATGTGGACATGATGCAATCCTCCGTAGACCCTGTAAGCAGCTTTCATTCTTTTTGTGGGTGTTCCCAAGTTTCCCCGTTTTTACATGTTAATATATAAATTAACCCCGTGGAGTTTGATGCATCAGTTTGTTGCGTGTGTCTGAATGTGTGTGTGAATGTGTGTGAGTGTAGAGGTCACACTCCTGATGTAGCTGTTGTGACAGCTGTCCATGGTCAATACATGTGATATGGCGAATGGAAGGTGGCATGGATGAGATAACGAAGGGTGATGTTTTGACAGTTGCTGGATTTCCTGGGGCTGGGAACAATAGGGACAATTTACACCTGTGTTTATTTACACAAATATTTACACCCCACTTTCATCTCATCTTTCTGCCAGTTCAGGTCATGTCAAGGTGTTTTATTGGCATGAAAGACATTTCATATATATATTGCCAAAGCTTGCTTCTCAGTTTCCTTCTCTGTCACAGACTGCCTGGTGTTGTTGGTGTCTAAGGAACGTGGTGTGAAGGAGCGGAGCAGCGTGGTTTTGGAGCACATCTGTGGTCTGGAGGCAGGAGGGAGCAGCGAAGGAGTCGCCTATTCTCTGACAATCCTCAGTCTGAATCAGATTGTACAGCTGGGATTTGATAGTAAGGAGGCCCTACTGGCCTGGGACCTTCGGCTTCGCTACTATCTAGGGGAAGGTGAGTATGACTATGTGCTGGCATTAATGTGCATTTTCAGTGATCAGATGGCATTCTGTCATCAAAAATTTAAAATATTTAGTTTTTGAATGCAAGTGTTCGTAATGTTGATATGCCATATAGGGTTAAACCCTGTGCTCTTACTATGGAATATACACTCACCAGCCACTTTAATAGGAACACCTGCACACCTGCTCATACATCCGGTTGACCGACCAGCCATTCGTTTGGCAGCGGTGCAGTGCAAAGAGGCATATACAGGTAAAGCGCTTCATTTCACGTCAAACATCGGAATGGGAAAAAATGTGACCCGAAAAATGTGGGGAAAATTGTGATTTTTCACTCACAGCAGTCTTCAGAGTCTACAGAAAAAAATATCCAGTGAGCAGCAGTTCTGTGGGTGGACACAGATTGTTGATGAGACGAGGTGATGTTTTTCCGTTTTTAAACTGTCCGTTATTTTTGGGGAACTTGTACCCACTCTAGCCTCAGATTCCTGTTCTTGGCTGGGAGTGGATCCGGATGTTGTAGTTGTATCCGCCTCAAAGTTAACTGTGTTGTGCATTCTAAAATGATTTTCTGTTCACAGCAGTTGTAAAGAGTGGATATTTAAGTTAACATAGCCTTCCTGTCAGCTCGAAACAGTCTAGCCATTCTCCTCTGACCTCTCTCATCAACAAGGTGTTTCTGCTCGCAGAACTGCAGCTTATTGGATGTTAAAATTATGATTTTAATGGTTTTCCAGGTTTCTGTTTTTGCCTGAAAGGAGTGGAACGCAATGCGGTCTTCTGCTTTTGTAGTCCATCCACCACATAGTTTCTGTTTTGTGCATGCTGAGATGCTTTTCTGCTCACCATGGTTGTAAAGAGTGATTATATCAGTTACAATATCCTTCCTGACAGCTCGAAACAATCGTGCCATTCTCCTCTGACCTCTCTTATCAGCAAGGCATTTCCACCCACAGAGCCGTCACTCATTCGGTGTTTTTTCTGTTTTTTTGCACCACTCTGGTTAAACTGTAGAGGCTGTTATGCATGAAACTCCAAGGAAATCAGTAGTTTCTGATGTCACATTCCTCCCCATTCTGATGTTTGATGTGAACAGAACTGAAGCTCTTGACCTGTAGCTGCATGATTTTATGCATTGCGCTGCTGCCACATGATTGAATAATTGCATGAATGAACAGGAGTACAGGTATTCCTATTAAAGTGGTTTCATTTTTATTTATTAATCCACAGTAGTATTTTTGTATTGCTGATATTTCCTTGGATTTTATATGTACACAGTCACAAACAAAAAATTTAAAAAGTACACTACAACTCAGTTAGGCTGAATCCCAGATGTTGCCCTATTCACAATATATACATAAAACGATCCATTCTCACCATATACGTTTACGTTCTCTCATCCTTGTGAGATGATGGATGATGTAGTATCACTGTAGTAGTGTTTCCATTGCTGTCAATATTGTTTTCCACAGCTGCCAGCTCTCAGAGCCAAAACAGTAAGTATAGGCTGCACAGTTTAATACTCTGATGATCCAATTCGTGCAATGTTGACAGCTTTCCACACTTGCTCTTAGCTAGCTTGCTCATTTAAATATCAGAACTGAAATAATGATCACAGTGCATCAAAGTTGCATGTTCAGAGTCTCTAGCACAGTTATTTCTAATCCCACTTGCAGACAGACTGTGTTTTTCCTGATTCAACACAGTTGATTCAACTTCTGTTACATGCTGAAAGCTACTGAAATCGGACACATACACTCATTCCAGTAGTAAAAATAATCAGACACAAAATTTGACATGTCTATTATTTGTCTATTTAACGGATTATTAACAGAATGACCCACTTCATTCGGTTGACCTCATTGACCTCATTCGGTTTACTTTATTCCACTTGAGGTGTTTACATAAACATTTTCTGTTCCAAGTGAGCCATCACTAGGGTTATTAGATTATTAGGCTGCATGTGGGGCGGTCGTTAGAGAGTCGGACTTGTAACCCGAAGGTGAGGACAAAGTGACTTGTCCAGAGTGACAAGATCCAGTACAAGCATAGAGTTGAGCAATTGAGGGCTAACAATCTTGCTTAAGGGCCTAAGAGCGACTCTCTGGTAGTCCTGCTCAAACCTCTGGCCACTGGCACAGAACCTTAACAGACCACTGTCATATTGATTGTTGTATAACAGGAAAGAAAATCAATAAGTTAAGTAAAGCGGATGATGAGGAGACTCATTTAGTGTATTGTTGTACCTTAAACCACATAGCTTATCTAAAATATTTTAAACATATTACAAATACAACAAACATGTTACGGAACAAATACAAATGGATAGTAATGTGTTTAAGTTCGAAGGTGCCCTTAAGCAATAGAGAAAAGTCTGTTAAATGGCAGGCTTTGATGCGCATTCCAGTCGTTAGCCTCATAAATCTAACGAGCAAATAAACCAATGTGACCTGTGTGTGTGTATGTGTGTGTGTGTGTGTGTGTGTGTGTGTGAGTGAGTGAGTGGAGTTGGGGGATTTGCAGTTACTATACTGAGGGGGGCTGGCACAGCATGCTGTGAAGTCACCTGCTGACTGTCACTGTGTGTGTGTGTGTGTGTGTGTGTGTGTGTGTGTGTGTGTGTGTGTGTGTGTGTGTCTTGAACTTTAACTCTTTGCTTCATTGTTTCGATTTGTGGCCCTTCATAAATCTGAATCAGACTCGGTGCTGACAGGTTCAATCAGCCCCACATTCCTTTATCACGTACCCCTAAATGTACATTACCTCACCGTGTAATGCACAGGTTGGTTTACACACACCTTATGTGGATTGTTTTAGTCTTTCGACTAAAGAGCCATTATCCATCTTATTAAAGTTTCTCGATCCATTATTTGGTTCCAAATAATGAAGATGCATCACTTGGTGAGGGAGGAATTAAAGCAAGAAATGCTTCATAGTGTTATCAGATATTTGCTCATTTGGTAAATTCAGCCCCAGTATTAAAGTTTTGCTGCCTTCATGTGGTACGTGGATTTATCATAAATACAAGTACTCGATGCGTAATAATTAAGTAGGAGCTTAGGGGAAAAAAATTATACTGATCCCTGAGTATATCTCTTTAACCTTTAACCTTTGAACATGTTGGAGAAAATGATGGTTTCATGTGTTGTAGATGTTATATTTACTTTTAGTAATGATTTTTGACCTGATTTTGCTGTTGTAGACAATCACACATTATAAAAGATTGTCTTTGAACACATAATGCGACATGTCATTGCGACCAAAAGTGAGTGTGGCTGTACCTATGAAGCTCGCCTAAAAGCCGTGAATAGGAGGATGGCATAGGATGATGCAAAACTCACAGGACAGCTACAGCTATTGTAGTGGCAGTGACAAAATCTAAACAAAACATGCTAATCGACAGAAAAAACATTCATATTACTTCAAGCTCTGTTTATGCGACCCCATTTTATGCACGAGCCCAGATCACGCTAAATGAAAAGCAGAGCGCAGGTCTATCATTAGCAGATCTTCATCGTTTAATGTCACATGAAGAACACGTTACTGTTATTGCATCTGTTATAGAATTTTGGCAAGATTTTACTGGGATCATCACAGTGTGACAAGTAATAATCTTAAAAGATCAACATAGTAACACAGCCTAAAACGGGCTTTAGGAAGTTAACAAGATCGATCGTGGTAGCTAACCATCTAACGTTAGCAGTTCACGTGAGCACAAAGACACACAGCTACGACTTTACATGTCTACTCCAGAACATCGCATGATTCTTTGCCTGTGCTTGTTACCATTATTATTATTGTGTCAATTATCATTAGCACCAAACATAACCTGCAGCAAATGTACCATTGTAGTTCACTTGCTAATTACCAGACTGCTCACACACACATTCTCAGTGCTTTTTCACTGTCTTGTAAAAATCTACACTCTCTTTGCCATGTGTAATAGCTTGTGCCACTACTAAAAGGCTAAAAAACATGAATCAGCTCTTAAGTTCTTATAGACATATTGCTCGTTTTTATGTCCTTTTATGTTCATTCTTACAAAGTGAAAATTTCCTCAGCAACAAAAGACACTAAGGGAAAAAAAAAAAAAACACCTGCAAGCAAAGTTCTACGTCACACTGATGCTGGTGTTATTCTTTACTAATTGGATCCGTGCCCTTATTGTGAAGTGTGTGTTAGAGCAAATGATAAATACCCCCAACCCATCTGTTCTGCACGTGGGTACAGAGTAATTTGGCTTCACTTCATTGAGCAATTTTATTCAAGTGTGTGTGTGTGTGTGTGTGTGTGTGTGTGTGTGTGTGTGTGTGTGTGTGTGTGTGTGTGTGTACTGAAACATCTCAGCATGTGTGCAAGTGCCATAATTTGATTTAGTGAGAATTCTCACTAAAGGTAGTGTTTAAGGTAGTCTGCATCATTGTGGAACCGTCTGTTTAAGTTTTAGAAATCTTGTTAGTGTTGCACTATACGGCCAAAAGTCTGTGGACACCTGACTGGCATATCCACATATCCCAGTCCAGATTTATAGCCTGCTATAATAACCTCCACTCTTTTGGAAAGGCTTTCCACCAGATTTTGGAGTGTGGTTGAGGGAACTGTCCATTCAGCCACAAGAGCATTGTCGGGTGAAAAGGCCTAGTGTGCAGTCGGCATTCCAGATCGTCCCAAAGGTGTTCAGTGGGGTGTTCAGGACACTTGAGGTCTGATGATGACTGTGTTTTCCAGCTAATCAAGTTGGCCATGGAAGCCAGTTACAGATGATGGATTATAGTGTACAAAATGTCAGCATACATTTACTTTTAGTCATTTAGTAGTCGCTATTATCCAGAGTGACTTGCAAAATGTGCAAACAGAAAAACGAGAGAAATGCTAGCTTGGACAAGTGCTAGAATAGTCTAAGACCATTTAAAACCCAAGTGCATAAACAATATATGAAACAGTCAAGAAAAGGAACATCTCACCCTAAGAGCATAAGCAATAATACAATAAATACAAAAAGCAAATGAGTGCATGGTGAGTGGAAATGATCTGTTGATTCGCTTTGTCAAAGGCGGCAGACAGAGACAAGTGAACAAGAGGTTAACTGTTTATTTGAATAACACCCCCTGTTGAGTAACATGTCAAAAAATTGGTAGGATACCTCAAAATCGTGTAACATATCTGTCAACCAAATTTGGTGTTGATATGCAAAAGCATTGCAGACATGTTGCCTCATTTGCTTCTACACCGTCAGATGCAGTGCAGTGTTATTGGCAAATGCCTCTGAAAATGAAAAATCCATCCAATATCCTCCCTGTCAAGTTTGATAAAGATTGGATTAGATTTGTAGAAAGAGTACCCAAAAATGGATTCATGTATTGTAGTAATTAGCTCAATATCTAAAGTTAGAGCTATAAGATCCAAATTGTAATTATGTTTAGCTCGAGGTAAGGAATCAGCATAATGAAAAGCAATACTTTTTGTTCTTAGATTGAAAAGGGTAACGCTGCAGTATAATGCCAGCATCAGGCCAATCAGGCTCATCTCTCTTAAAGGACACCTCCAGCGGTAATAGCATGAAAGCTTTGGAAGCTGATCTGTTTGAGTGTTCAGATAAGAAGGTGAGAGAACTGGACAGACCAAAGGTCTAAAGCACTGCTGCATCGTGTTCTCTATAGGTAGAGTTGAATTCCCAGCGGAAACACTATCAACAGGCAGTCGAACGATATTCTGGGTAATGCAAACCCAGAAAACGTTACTTGAAGTGAAAATAGCTCAAGGTGTTGCTGAGACATTTAAACTAAAAAAATAATAAGTTTCATTACAAAATAAATCATGGACACCATAAAGATCACATTTTCAGGCTGGAGTTTTCATTTAACTCCCTCTTATACTTTTTTTCTGTGTCTCTCTCTCTCTCTCTCTCTCTCTCTCTCTCTCTCTCTCTCTCTCTCCCTCTCTCTCTCTCGCTCGCTCGCTCTTTTCCCCCTGCAGTACACAGTTTTAAAGTTACAGTCCTGCCTGGTACTAAGCTGGAAACTGGTCTGGCCACCCTTCATTTGTGCAACAATCTGCTCGTCATTGCCAGAGACGTCCCTCCTGTTATCAGCGGCCAGTGGAACCTCCTGGACCTGCGCAGATACGGCCCAGTCCCCAATGGCTTTGTGTTTGAGGGTGGCACTCGCTGTGGTTATTGTAAGTAAGCAGGGCATGTAAGTGTGTTCTGGGGGTCACCCTTGTGACAATCAGACAGAATAGTGGGGAACAAAGGTTTAGTGTTTATACCTGATCCAAATATGTTGGATTTTTGTTATTTAAACTTGCAAGATTGTAAAAGTCCGCTGATATGGGTGTTGGCGTTTCAGCCAAAACCTCTATCTGTCCTGATGCAGGTATTATTAATAATTTTAAAGATTCTGTGCCTTAACCTGCAGCAAAAGACTTTTAGGACTTTTCAGGTTTCTTCAGTGTGTAATGCTGTACACTACTGAGCAAAAAAAAAAAGGGACCAATCCCAAAATGGCAAATATTAAGCTTTCAGTAGTCTTAGCAACAAATAATTGGTTATTTTTAAAAATAAATTTGCATAGTATTCTTGCAAATACTATGAGGTAAAATCATGATAATGATTAAAATGTTTGATGTAAAATTCAAACGAACATGTTTGGGTGTACAGAATTTTCCAACAAAATCTTCTGAAAAAAAAGTTTTTTTTCTCTTAAAAGATTAGTCGTAAGAAGACTATATTAGTGAATTTCCCTGTTTCTAGCTTTTCCCTCAGACAGTTCACTGCAGCAAACGTAAATGAGCAAATGGTGGCACAGGAGCTCTCAGGAGTGCATTTGTTTAATTCTTGCTAATCTTCTGACCTGTGATTTGTTGTGAAGACCATTAAAAGCTTCATGTTTTTGCCATTTTTTTGGCAGTGAGCGTGAAGGCGTTTAGTACAGTGTCAGTGATGATAGGTTTGTGTTTGTACAGCCAGAATGTGTGGTATGCTGCATATGTGGCACTGCTGTCTTTTGTTAAACCCCTTGACATGTAGTCTGTCCATGCAGTGCCAGTTTTTACATCACCTGTAAGACGAGTCGGAACGTTTCAAATGCTTCACATGCTGCAGTTAACAATATGAATATCTGACACTTTTGATTTTGTGGGGACATTTGTCACTAACCTTTAACTGGTTAGTGAAGATAAGGTTATTGTTAGGTTTAGGTGTAGGTATGAAATTAATTAGCTGCATTAATAATTGTCAATGGAAGGCCTTCATGTGAAAAGTAAGACAAACGTGTGTGTGTTGGTGGTGGAGGGTCTTCAGTCTGGGTGGTCTAGCTGCTAAGTTAATGTATGTTTCCCTGCTGAGTGCCAGCCGAGGGAGGTCACACATCCATCACACGTGAGTAAATCTAAACATCTATCCGCCCACTGACCCGCACATGCTCACTCAAGGCCAGCTGTCACTCTGAGTGTTTCTGAAGTGTGGATTTTCTACGTACGCATGTGAGAGAAGCAGACAGTTACGTATTACTACCTTCTATACTCAGAAATGCCCTGTAGCTGCACAGCAAAGTGTTTGAATAGTAATAAAACTCAGTACATTGTTCTCTGGAATTAAACACAAATATTGCTCTTGTCATGTTTTTTTTTAAAGGAATATTCCAGTGTTTTTAACTTAATCCCTGTACACCACATCTGTAGTGTATGGGCGATTATCAGTGACGTGACAAATTTCTACACAATCCCTGTACAGAGAAAAGAATGTAAAACTGTTTTTTAGAAACTCACTTATAATGGAAGCCAGGAGGTAGGTGTTAATGGTCTGTGTGTCTGTGTGTAGGGGCCGGTGTGTTCTTCCTATCCTGTGCTGATGGAGAGCAGATCAGTTTTCTGTTTGACTGCATTGTACGCGGCATCTCCCCCTCCAGAGCTCCCTTTGGAATCAAACCACTGCTGCCAGGTGTGTGTGTGTGTGTGTGTGTGTGTGTGTGTGTGTGTGTGTGTGTGTGTGTGTGTGTGTACGCACGTGTATGATCATTTGAAAATACTGACTTCAGTATGTTAACAGCTATGACTGCTCATTAGTTTAGGTTTATAAGGATGCAGTGTGCCATTACATTAGTAATGAGTACAGTGTCAAATATTAATAACCACCATACAGTTTAATGGTGACAATATGCTGTATGTCAGTTATTTATGCTTTCCATGTCGTTATGCATGTTCCATTTGAGCCCAAGCTCCTGGTGTTTTTGTTTTTGGTTGCGTAACGGTGGAAGTAATAGGTCATGCACACGTGTTTGTTCAGCTAGCTCATTAGAGACTAACAAGCATGTGGCTGCATTAGTCAGCTAAGATTTGTGGGTATTTCTGTTCTCACACTTTGCACTAGCCAATCAGATCTGAGCCCATCAACTATTCTTACACTCACCGACAGAATAAATAGTGTGTGAGAAGAAGGCGAGGTGGGGGCTAAAGTCACATCAGAGCCTCCAACACGCTTAATCACTTGTAGTACATGGTCTCCCTTTCCTCCCCTTCTTCTCCATCTCTCTCTCTGTCTCTCACTCTCTCAATCTCATTTTCTTACACCATCCGCACTCTGCACTTGCTGTAATAAGAGCAGCTCTGTGCTCCTCTGTGCCTGAGTTTAGTGCAGTTATTGACTAGAAACAATATCAACAACAGATACGTTGTTCTCAGTTACTTCTCCTTGGAATCAAAAGGTGTTAGCTTTGTCATATGATAAAGAAAAATATTTTCCAAAGTTTTCTAAAAGTTAGTTTAATATCCTTTATTAGCATTGTTGCTGAAAGATCAACAATCTCCCTCTGTCCGTGATTTTATTTGGCTGCATGCCATCATTCCCACATACCAGGCCTATTAATAGTAGTTAAATGCTAGACAAACACCGAGGCGTTTGCCTCACACCCCACCCTCTACATTCATTTTCATTGGCTCTGCAGTACAAAAATACACTGCGAGAGGGCAGCATTTCATAGTCAGACCCTACCGTTAGACTTGTCATCATTACAATAATGTAGAAAAGGGTATAACAGATAACACACTGATTAGTGTATTCCATAGTTTTACTTGTTTTTTGTGCTACATCACCACTGTATTCTTATTCTAGTTATATGCATTATCAGTTAAAAAAAAAAAAATGTATTGCCTGTTTTTGTTTTTTTTTCTCCAGGATTAAAAGCAAATATTTGTTCTAAAGGGGTGATCAAGATTCAGTTAAAAAGGAAAATAAAAACTTCGTAACCTCAGTGACACAAATTGCCTGCTGGTTTTTAATCTGAATGGGTGGCATGGAAATATCAACAAATGAAAACCAAAATTCTGATCCGCTTTCTCATACCCAAACCCAAAAGTATTCAGTGTATAACAAAAACGAAAGAATTGGCCTTGCCGTTCCAATACGTTCAGAGGAGACTGTATTATAGATGTATCTTTGGACAGCCCAGTTTCAGTACAGCCCTATTTGTGCTCAGGATAGAACATAAAGCTGAATAGGGAACTTTGTTCTCACAGCCCATGTCCATACTGTATGTGTTAGTAAATGATAGCCCTGCATTTCCCCGCTTTTAATAGTGATAAGGTTTGTGTTATGAGCTGCAGCAGTCGTGGAATAGTTTTCCTAAGCAGCTGAAAAGCCTTTGCTGGAGCAAAAGAATGAACTGCTCAGAGCTTATCCTTAGTATTAGTAAAGTATTTTCTGCTTTTGTTAACTATTGAAACTGCAGATGTTAACAGTATCAAAATGAACTCGAGGCTCAGCTTCATGTATCTCAAAATACCTAGCTTAAGAGATTCCTGGTGAATTTTCCCATCTGTGTGACCCTCAGAGCCCAGTGCCAGTGCAGCATCAGCAGAGGAGCGACTGAACCAAGAGGCTGAAGAGTTGGAGAAGAGGCTCAGCCTGCTGTCTCATAACACAGGTGCTCGTCTGTCTAGGTTTCATATGTTAAATATAGGTTGCTAGACTCCCAAGCGGTAGAACAGAAAACCTTTCACCTTATCGCCTATTACTAACGAGTTAAATCAGGAAAAGAGACTGATGTTATGGTTTTTGGTTACTAGGACTGCGTATTCAGTCTAAATCTCTTTCTGTGTTTGTTGTGGTAGTGTCCACCTCCAGTTTCAGTTCTTCAGTAGCTGGAGATGACCGCAGCATATCCGGGTCCTCCGACTCAGAAACCAGCCACTCGGATTCCAGCATCAGCAGCCGACTGACCCTGTGGGTGGAGCCGGTTCCTACCGCCGCAGCCGACTCCACTAGAACTGCCTCTCATGGAGAGGAGAAACTGACAATTAATCCAGCCAGTGGGCCCAGACTGCCATCAAAGCCCTCTCTCTCACGGAGGCTTCAGGAAATCGGCCGACAGAGCTCCTCAGACAGCGGCATTGCCACAGGAAGCCACTCGTCCTATTCTGGCAGCTTTTCATCCTACACGGGCAGCCTAGACACAGGGAGCCCCAGAGAGGAGTATGGCACCCTGCTCAGCCTACCGCCATTCTCTAGTCCCGAAAAGCATCAGTGTACCTGTCCAGTCAGCCACACCCATGAGTACCAAGTGCCTTCATCACTACGCTACCTGTATGACACACCCCGCAGTCTTCTTGAAGAGGTCAGAGAGCAGAAAGAAGCTGCAGCCAGTGAACAGACTGAGGAAACGGTTAAAGAACAGACTGAAGGCTCAGCTGCTGCATGCTCTCTTCCTGAATCTCTCAGAGACTCGAGGGCTCAGGGTTCGTCCAGCACAGACACACACTCTGACTGCCTGATTTGCTGTCCCCATCTTGCTTCATCTAGAATGCTCTTCACCACCTGCCCCATCTGTGGTGGCCTAAAGGTACACAGCCATGACACATACTAGTAGCAGGGCTCAAGGTCAATTATCTTAGTAATTAGTGGTTTAAGCTAATTTCAGCCACTATTTTTGCTATTAAAATGTAAAACATTACAAGCCATTTTAATCCTAATTAGACATAATTAACGATAGAAAGCTGCTGTTTTCTCTGTTCTGTTGCACTGATCATTACGGTCTTGCCAGATTAGGGGGAATGCCCATAATTAGGTTATTTTAATCATCTTGAGCCCAAAAATGGCCCGGAGCTGAGTTGTGTTTTCAAGGCTACCTGTTTGCTCTTAACAAATCTGTCCCCCCTGCCTGATTTGCTCAACATTTCTGCAGCGAAGTGACGCAGTGTACGCCACAGCGTGCTTAATAACATACCAGCTAATATTCCCACGACAAGCGTTGGATCCTCTGTGAGCCTGACCAGGTTAAGCGGTTACCAAAGATGAATATACATTGTATGGATGGCATAGGATATACCCACAAATCTAACAAAAACAGTTTGATTTGCTTAATGATTACTTGCTTGAACCCAACTGGTTATATATTTTATTCTCAAAAAAATTATAAAATGTGAGTGATGGTGGTGTCGTGTTGCATTTAGAGAGGCTTATTCAGGGGCATTAGGACCTGCTGTCAGCGCACACTTGGGATTTCAACCACTAGCCCTGCAGTGTATGACCAGTTAATCCCCACTGATTTGTGTTAAGCGATCATCCTGTAAGAGGTCAACACCGAGATGGCTGTTTTGAAAACTTGACTACGGAAATAGGCTAGTTACTTGAAGAAGCCTTCAGTATTTGCTTTGACAGCTGGCTAATGTGAAACTTTGGCAAAATATGCTTTTTTGAGCACTGCATAGCAGTGTTAAGATGCAGTCAGGAAATATTACTGAATATTGGAGCATCATAAGGAGAATATGATGTTGGCAGATTCATATTTTTCTTCTGCAGCTTCCTAGATTCAAAAGACATCACTAGATAGAAGATTGAAAAATGATTTAATATAGCTCAGACACATGAGCCGCTAGTGGATACAGTTGAAGGTACATCGTGAGCACATTTGAAGCAGGAGATATAAGAATCTTTGAACAAATTTTGACAGTTCTAGTCAAAAGATAAATGTGTGGTGTAGCAATTATAGCAACAAACACTCATTTATTCTCTCTCCCTTACCCTCTCTCTCTCTCCTTCTCGCAGTCTTTGGCAGAGCATTAGCTCAACGCAGTTCGTTGTGGTCTCGGAGTCTTCGTTTGAAGACACCACACTTGAACGCATATTCTTTAAAAGATAAATGATAAAAGCTACAAAGATAAAGAAGTATTGCATTTTCCCTCCTCGCCATCAGGGCCCTTCTGAAGTGCTGTGATCAGATGATGCAGTGTAAAGGACACTTTGATGCACACATTTCTTTGTGACTCGCTGCTGTAATTATCATTTGTTGCTAGATCAAACAGAAGAACATAAACCTCAGATAGACAGCTGATTCCATGAGGTCCGTTCTCTCATACAGAACATTTCTGTTTTTACTGCGGCTAGACTCGTAGCTGTTCACGGAGTCTGTTGTTGCAGGTAACGATTATTGTGATAATTAGTCAATCGTTTTTTTAATTAATGGGATTATTTTTTAAATACTGTATATTAAATACCAAAAATATTTATTAAAAAAATTTCTGTGCAGCATTTCATTGAACGGATAGTACTACAGAACTCTTAACTGGGCTTGATTACAGTTGAGGTCAAAAGTTTACATCCCCCTTTCAGAATCTGCAAAATGTTAATTATTTGACCAAAATAAGACGGATCATACAAAATGTATGTTATTGTTTATTTAGTGCTGACCTGAATAAGATATTTCACATAAAAGATGTTTACATATAGTCCACAAGAGAACATAATAGTTGAATTTATAAAAAAATGACCCCGTTCAAAAGTTTACATCCACTTGATTGTTAATGCTGTTTGGTTACCTGAAGGATCCACAGCTGTGTTTTTTTTGTTTAGTGATAGTTGTTCGTGAGTCCCTCGTTTGTCCTGAACAGTTAAACTGTCTGCTGTTCTTCAGAAAAATCCTTCAGGTCCCACAACTTCTTTGGTTTTCCAGCGTTTTTGTGTATTTGAACCCTTTCCAGCGATGACTGTATGATTTTTGAGATCCATCTTTTCACACTGAGGACAACTGAGGGACTCGTATGCAACGATTACAGAAGGTTCAAACGCTCACTGATGCTCCAGAAGGAAAAACCATGCATTAAGAGCTGGGGGGTGAAAACTTTTGAACAGAATGGAGATGTGTACATTTTTTCTTATTTTGCCTAAATATCCTATTTTTTTCATTTAGTACTGCCCGTCAGAGGCTACAGAAGATAGTTACGTGTTTCCCAGAGGACAAAATAAGTTACATTTACCCTGATCTTGAAATTCAAAAAGTTTTCAATTGAGTTTTGAATTCAAAAAGTGGTTTTCTGTTCTTTTCTCTTCTCATTTGTAAATGTTTATTTTCCAGCAGTTTTAACTAATTTGATTATTTTTGTTCTTGAACAGAGAGCGCCCTTACCTATGGCAGGTGCTTCACTACAGCACGGCGTGCCAGGTAGGACATTCTGCATGCTAAACCGCTATGAACAGCTGCACTCTAAAACGTATGTAATTTAATTAGGTTATGTTCACAAGAACATTCGGGACCATTCAGCACAATAGCATTTGTAATTCCGTTTAACCATTAGGCTACATTTACAAGGACATTTTAGAGTCTGTCAAAATCACACCCCTTGCTATTCATTTCACTGAGAACATTAACTGGCACCATACGCCAACACATGGCAATGAAGTAGATGATGCTGTTGCCCATTTAAAACGTTCCCTGGTGTTGAACGTTTGGAAAAAACTTTTGTGCTTCACAGTTTGGTGCATGTAACTTTGGTGTGTATATTTGTCAGTTTATTAGGTACATCTAGCTTACATCCACACTCATTGGGCCTTTTACTAGGTACACCTACTATAGGGGGATCGTGGGTAAACGTGGCATGCAGAGAAGTGCTAGCAATCAGTCCTCCCAAGAGCTACCTCCACATTGCGGTCTTATATATCGAGTGAACGATGATTGGTAGAGAGGTTCGTCCGGTTTTGACATTTCTTCCGCCGGTTTAACCAAATTCAAAATAATATTTTTCAAAATACGTCTGAATTCTGAACAATAAAATTCTCCCATCACATTCAATATTACATATTCGGTCCGTGTTTTCTAGCCTTGATTTTTTTTTTCAGATGCTATTGGAAAATCCCATCTCAAATCTGGAACTTTGGAGGTATAATTACTTACAGATCATTTGCAGAATTGAATAGCACACCCAGAAAATTGGCTTCAGCATCTGTGTAACACATCTGTGAATATACATAACTTCTCCACATAAATATTATCAAAAGGTTTGGAGTTAAGTTGCTATGAAAACAGCCCAGCATTTGTACACCTATGAAGAGTACCTATATGTATGATGCACCAATAGGTTGGGTGTACCTAATAATCAATATACTGACAACTGGTATGATTTTTTTCATACATAACAATGATTGTTAGTAGGCTGATTATAGTGTGTGTAAAACAGCAGGTAAGTAAAGCTTTTTAAAGGTCCAATTCTCAGAACATCAGATGTTACTTCAGCAGGTGGAAAATCAAGCAGTGATGTGCCAGTTCTTGCCACCAATCTGGAGTGGAATCCCCGAACAGATGTATCGACACAAAGCCTGTCATTTGCAAGTTCAGGGACTGACAACAAGCTGCAAGAGGGAAGCCCTAAGAGCTGTATAGACAGTCTGTCTGATCTGTTAGGACATTATTCTCCAGGGAGGACGGACACAGTGTCAGTAAAACCAAGCCTGCCTGATTCAGTGAGGCTTTATTGTCCTCCAGGGAACAATAACCTGGGATCAGCCCAATCTGGTTCATATATACCGATGGCCTCAACGTTATGCCAAGTTTATCCCATCATTCCTTCCCACCATGCCTCTCGCTCAACAATCTATGAGAACTGCCTACAATGTAGAAAAGGTCAGGACGGCTGCATGCTCCCCAGGGCTGTTCCTCCGGTAATTAGTAGTTTGATGCACCCATCTGGACGGAAGAGCACTGGTGGGCAGGGTCACTTTCCCTTTCTCCAGGACCTGAGTGCTAGTTCCTGGGGATTAAGCTCAGAGATCCCTCCTGTGGAAGAACCTCCTCATCTCCCTACACTCACCTCCCAGCCACCCTTACAGCTCAATAATGGAGAAACAACAGCGGGAGGTAAGGGATCAGCCAAGAGCCTCAGCTAAACCCAAACTGGGCACTCTCGTAGTCTAACCAAAGAGAAAAAAAAAAAAAAAAACACTTACTCTCGTTTGTATTGCTTTTGAAGATCTTTCCTGAACATTTTCTTCTCTTTTGTGTTTGTTTCTCTCTGACAAAGTAATAAAACACCTTTTCCTCTTGCTGGGTGCGTGCCCTTTTCCTTTCTTGGCCTGTTTTCCTTCCTTATGCCTGCTGCTTCCACCTCCTCACCACCCTACCCCCTTTCATCGATTTTTTTTTTTTCTTGTACTTGCTGTTTTGGATGGTTAGAGGGAATCTCTGGCTTCTTACATAAACTATAAAATTAAGTCATGGTGGCAGTTATTATTTTAAAGTGATGTGTGGTAAGCTGAGTTTTGAGTGATGATATCCCTTAGGCTAAGGCATTTTGGCAATCTAGCTAGGGCTGCCATCTGAAGCACCAGCCCACAGACCGCTAGACAGATGATCCGACTATATTCAGACAGAAGGCTTAGCTGACTTTCTAGCATAGATCTCAATCTACGTCCTTAAGATAATCCTAAGCATGCATTTATGTGATCTATGGACTGATCAATCTGCTGTGCACAAAGGTCGCAAAATACATGAGCGTGATAATCACTACATGTAGGCCACAGCTGATCTTACAATCCACAGGAGACCAAAAATGTATTTGATTGAAGTCATATTGGCAATTTCAGATGTTGCTCAGGGCTACAGTGATTCCCAGATAGCATTTACTGGCTCATGTTGATGTGCATGCATAATATCAAGACTGTCCATCAAATTACATTTTGTTTTTTCCTGTACAGATAAGAAGCTGAGAAGTCATGCAGAGAGAGGGAGAATGGATCCTGCCTATGAGATCATGGAGGGCCAAGCCACAGTCAGGAGCTCAGAGGTTCAACACTGAATGAGACGAAGGGTCTGGCACTGCCTTAGACAGGCTGTGGTAAAGAGAGAGAGAGCGAGAGAGAAGGCGAGGGAAACAGAATCATGTTTGTCGTATCTTAAGTGTGTAAGCTAGTTAGAGCTTGTGATAAGCCCAGTGTTCTGAACAGAGTGTGTTGTGTAAGAGATTGGACAAAGAAATTTCACACCCTCCTACAAGACAATCATAAAGAAAGAAGCCTCGCATTCTGGCACATCTTTTTTTTTTTTCTTTCGCATTCTTTCTCTCTCCCTCTCTCTTTCTCTCATCATCCCTGAATGAAAAAAACACTTAATGAACACACACGGAATTTCTGACTGCACCAACCCAGCTTGGAATGAAAACCTGTAGTACAGACCAAAAGCATAATAATTATGTAAAAAAAAATTGCATAAAATAAATAAATAAAATACATGATTCTTAACTGAATTACAATCTAGTATTTTAGTCATACCCTTTTTTTTTTTTTTTCTTTAAATCTGGTATGTTTTTCACATAGCACATTATTACTGCCTTCTCTCATCTATAAGATTTAAATGTCTTCAGTACGTTATTTGCCACTTAGAGACATACGTTACTCTCTTTCAGTCAGATGAGAAGAGCAGATATGAGCTGATGG
The DNA here is from genome assembly GCA_022985145.1 of Pangasius djambal. NCBI lineage: Eukaryota > Metazoa > Chordata > Actinopteri > Siluriformes > Pangasiidae > Pangasius > Pangasius djambal. The sequence continues at coordinate 2,247,857 of CM041002.1, read as the reverse complement.
GCAGCTCAGGGCAGCAGAGGAGCACTGACGATCCTGAAGGTGAGCAACCACGCATTTCCTCTGACATTGAAAAACAACCTTGTGCGCCTCAGATGTCAATACACCTGCTTATCTGACACGTGTGTTTCATTTTGTGCTACACGGGTTCACAGCTATGTAGGTTAAGGTTAGATTAATGTTCAGGATAATGGTTGACTTTATGCTTTAATGCTTTCACATATTTACATAGTTTAGTCTGTTTGAATCAAACCATGGTGCACTTCTCCTCTTTGTGCAGTTCATTTAGGTAGTTAACCAGAACAAGAGCAAGGTGGTCTCGGTGTGGCTTAAATGTGACCGTAAATGTTTCTAAACAGCCAGTATGCCAAAATCTATGCACTTTGTGTCTGATTAGCCCAATTTGACAAGCCTAATTGCCATGGTATAGCTAGCAACCAACCACACCTAGCAAAACATCTTAACTGCAAGCTAACACTTGCTCCAGAGCAAGTCTTTGTGACTAGTTCTGAAAAAATCTCTGAACCGAGTTCTTTGCTGAATAACATTTATCTCACAAAAGCATTAATTCTAGCAATAGCATCCTCAGCTTTAAGATTTGAGACACTGAGAATTCAATTTCTGGTGCTGACCAGTTTATTTATGAAAAGAGATAAAGGCTCACTGGACTGTGAATCCGGTTAGTCTCACCCAGCGAGTCTCCTTAATGTTGCTTGGCCCAAATCTGCATTTCCTTTTTTACTGATCACGCTGGTTTGATCAAGCGCAGATATACTGTTTTTAACATGAGAAGGATAAGTGTCATGTGTTTCACTTCCCGTCTCAATACCTTAAATATGCTGCATTTCTTAGGTGATTTAAAAAAAAGGCCTTACATTGCATTTGAATGAAATGTTTTTAATAGGTTACAACATTTTGGCTTCAGTCAGGGATTAAAGGAATTAAAGGAAAGGTCCTGAAAAACTTGCATATTAATCTTTATAATTGACATGCTCTAATAAGTTTTATTTTTAATGAAATTCTGAGTTTTACATCTTTCATCAACTTGCAAGTCTATTTTCACTTTGGGTAACAGTTTCCTACGTTACCCACAATGCCATTCGACTATCTGCAGATACTGGCGCCGGGGGAATTTAGCCCTTGCTTCAGCTCCACATAAAAAGAGCAGTGCTGCAGAGCTTGAATTCTTTAGTCTGTCCAGCTGTCTCACCTCCTCATCTGTACACTCTGCTGAAACAGATCAGCTTCCCTTTCACGCTAATACCGCCATCAGCGCCATTGCACTTGTCATCTCGTATATCACTAACTAGCCGAGCAGAGTCTCTGCCAAATCGCTGCATTGCATTCTGGAGAAGTCTGCTGTCTCTGCTGTTTCTGTGTTGGATTTCCCATTAATATAACATTGAAATAAAAGCTCTTGCACTTGCTGTTTTTAGGAGCTAACAAGTGAAACCTTACCATTATCCCTTATGTTTGAGATCCTTAATTTTTTTTTTTTTTTGTTCTATTAAAAGGCACTGTAACCGTGCTAGCAGTGTTCCCAGGCGACATCAGCATGGCAAACAACTACTAACTTCTCACAGGAGTGACGAAATCACATCGCCAACCAACACATTAGCACCAGACACGATAAGCACATCGCAAATATTTGTATATAAACACATTTATTGTGTTAAAGGGTGGCGCTTTCCTTTTAAAGTTTTTAGATATTTTCTCCTGGCATCAATATACACTGTGATGAATTCTCATTGCTTTATTATTATTATTATTGTTATTATTATTATTATTATTATTATTATCTTTATTGAGAGGCATGTGTAAGGGTTATCCCTTAATTGCATTTTTATCATCTCCACTGAGACCCACAATACAAAGAAATTTTGAGCACAACATTAAATATGCAGTTGACATGATGCTATTTATTCATTAATGTACAGTACTTTTTTTTCTGGATACAGTATGAACATTGTCAGTATTCTCTGACCATTCATGCATGTTGGCATTACTTTAATCTGTGCATATTCTGAATGTTATAGGCACTTTTGCTCACACCGAAACTCTCCACTTGGTCTACTCTTCTGCCATCCTTATTTAATTGAATTCAGTGAAAATGAATGTGCTTCCCAAATTGTGCTACTCGTGGGACTCGAGTATTCTTAAACTACCGAGCAGCAAGCTTTCACAGCATTTTAAGGCTGGTTTGTCCTAAGTGTTTCTGTAAAGTGCCTTCATTTTCCAGGTCACTAGGTGGTTCTAGGTTCTTCTGCCTGTCCAGCTGAGATGAGATGAGGGCTGTTGCAGAATAACCCAGACTGTATTTATGCTTAAAGGTTTTATTAGACTTTGATTGGGTCTCTGCCTGGGAAGTCTGGTGATTGACTCTTCCAGACCCATTTTCTTAATGGCTTTACTCTGTTCTTCTTTCCTTTCGATTCCAAATTGTCCTATTAGTGACCCTTTTTCTAATGATTCTTGAACACTGGCTTTAGTCTTAAACTTACTTTGGCCTTCAATCTTCTTCTGTTTACACCAGCATCACACAGTATCCCCTCCATCCTCTCATTCTCTGACTCCACTATCTGATATGTGTTACTTTGTGTTTAATATTTTATATGAGCTAAAGTAAACCTTATTTACACATACACATCTCTAATACAAAGGCAAATGCAAACTTTTTTCCAGCACCCATGGTTCATTTACTGTTTAACAAAAAGTGGAAGAAGTTAAATGTTACAACCTGCCCCATGGTGTTATTGACGCACTGACCCCCATGCTCAGCCTGGCTTTATCCACCTCCCTGACTGCATGATTTAACTCCTCCCTACTCACACCTCTGTTTGTCTGATTTTTCCTGTGTCTCATTCTGTGAGTAAAATGTTTGGAGACCCTGAAATATGGAGGTTGTAATTAAGCCTGGCTAGCACTGCTGAGAGTTGCTCAAAGGTTTCAAAGTAGTGCTAAAAAGCACACATCTAAAAAATAATAAAGAAAAACGTCCATTTTTAAAAACTCTATTCACTGTATATGATTCATATGGAAACGTGGTCGGATTGCTTCGATAATTAACGAGAGATCCTGGCGAGGCAAAACGTGTCTGTATGACCATGCAGAAATACTTGAAAAGTTTATTTAGTCGCTTACACTTAGCCCTGCGTTAGGACTTCCCCCATGCTCCCCTACCTCAGATTCAGTTTCCTCAGTTTGTGCTAGACTTAGCATGATTAAGCTGACATTAATTCATCACTTTTTTTTTTTTTACAAATAAATATACATTTTATTGCATATTTGTATCATTGTACCATTATCATACACTGGATTGGTATCAGCAGAGTTTCTACTTTTGTTCTGTACAGTAAAGGTGGTTTCCTTCGGAATTAGTTTAATATTCTTGGTTGC
>CM041002.1:2172367-2236721 GCA_022985145.1 Pangasius djambal | reverse complement strand
TCATTATTAAATATTCAGATGAATTTAATCTGCTTTATGAATATTGGATATTTCTTCTCTCCTTTTGTTGGGTTTATAAGAGGTGTTATAATTTCTCTTTCACCCTTTGCATTGCTTTAATTGTTTAAATGCTTAAAGAAAAAAATGTTGACCCAGAATGCCAACCAGTTTTGCTTCAGTTTAAGTGCTTCAAGCATCCCCGGTTCTTAGGCTCTGTTTATAAACGGGCCACACTTGTTCAGGACAATCTCTGCTCCTTTCATTAGTGTGACACAGCTAGCATTTATATGCTGATTGGGTCTCACACATGTGCCCCAGGAAATTGTGGGTCACCATGGCAACTGCAGGTCTGAAAAGTTCAGAGCAGCCTGCTGATCTGACCTTTTGGTGTCACATATTGTCCTTTGATGATGCAGCATCGTCCTGCATCAGATAAGATTACCTGTTCTTTAATCCTGCTTGCATTATTTGGGAACACGTCAGCGTGCCTGCTCAAGCATTTTAGAAAACTCGTGCGACATGAAGTGTGGATGTAGGTTTTACAGAGGTATTTCTGGTGTGGTTGTAGGTTTTACGGAGGAATTTCTAAGTCCTAATGTAGGAAACCATATGCAATCATGTCCATACTGTGTTTTTCGTGTGCAAGTTCTGTGAATGTGCATGAAGGAGGAACCTTTAAAAAGAGTGTTTCGTCAGAGGGTCTTATCAGACTGCGAGGAAAAAATCAGCTAAACTAAGAGGTAATTATACTGTTGAAGTGTCTTTTCATCTTTTTTCTTAGATGCTTAGATCAAACCTTAACTGGATTATCAGATGGGACGCAAGGCATAAGGACACACTGATGAACCACATCATTTAAAGTGGACTGGAATGAGCCAGGTTGGTTTGAATGGAGGTGATGTATTGCGATCCAGAGTCAGAATCAGAATAATCGTTCAGCCTCGGCTAGGTTTGTAAAACTGGCCGACATTCACATGTATTCATAAAGCAGGTGTTTTTATCCAACATGATTTACAAATGTGGCACAATCCAACATTGCGAGACCCTTATACAAACATAGTGAGCCAAAAACGAGGGAGCGGAGAAACCCAGTCACAAAGCAGACATTCAGACTATAATGACAGCTCCTACGTTTCCTGTCTTTTGACTAAAAGTTGAAAAGGGTTCATTTGTAATAGAAAGCTGAGCTGTACACATAGACTTAGACTTATACAACAAAGGTCAATAAATTGTACAGTTTGTCCACCAGACAATGCAGCACAGAACAGAAACAATGCATAGCGAGACCTTTTACAATGGGGTGCCCAGGTTAGACCCAACAGCTGTATTGGGGTGCCCAGGCTAAAGTGGGGCAAAATACTAATCTGCATCCATAGAAAATAACATGGCTACCCCTACAAAAGGCACACACCTAAGCAACATTTATTTTTCATCTAGCAAGCTAGAAAAAGCTAGAATACGCATCAGGGTCAAATATGATTTTTTTATAAGAGTTTTAGCTTTAAGTGTATAATATCCACGTGAAGTTATCCACTGTCCAACGAATGTCTTGTTTTATTCCTTACATAGTGCGCATTTATGTAAGGATTAATGTATGAGTCTTTTGAGCACTGCAAATTAACTATTTAACTATTACTTAGCCCACAGATGGAGATAGTCCATAGCTGGAGCCCCCAAGGTGCACATAATATATAATTGAAGGTGAAGCTTGATCAGTGTTTGTGTTAGGATAAAATGGAAGACACTTTGAAATCATTCCAAATTAGTGACAGTTATTTCCTGCTAAATCATGTGGCTTAAATCCCAATTGCTGTGGAATAGTCTGGCCTTCATGTCTACATATATTAAGTGCAAAGACCATGCATCTGAAGGAGCACTGGAACACAGAGGAACGTTAGGCGTAACACGAAGGCTTTAAATTTTGAATCAGCTCCTACAAAGTCAGTCCAGGGTGACTGAGATCTCATTCAAACACACTCAGTCTTTGTCCGTCACTTCTTTCTCTCTTAACACGCACAGTGCTCACTCTCATAAGTTCTCTCTTACCAATTCTTTTAACATTCATTACTCTTTTCTCACTCAGTACGCTACTACTTCTCTCCTGGTTTTCAAATGTAATGACCACTTAATAATATGCGGTATAATTAATGGGTTGTCAGGGCTGTTTCCTCTCGGTTCTTACTAAGAACTCACTCCACCACCCACCCCAATCTCTGTACAGTCTCAGTACTCCGTTGAGAGACTGATGACCCCAACAGCTCATTCCTCCTCAAGCTGGAACATTACAGTGTACATGGTCGTCACTAGTCTAATGGATAGTGTAATAACTAACACCTTGATAACTTACTGTCACCAGCCACTTTATTGGGAACACCTCTACACCTACTCATGCATGCAATTATCCAAACAGTCACGTCAACATCATGCGGCAGCAGCACAGTGCATAAAATCACGCAGATAGAGGTTAAGAGCTTCAGGTAATGTTCACATAAATCATCAGAATAGGGAAAAATGTGGCTTTGGTCATGGCATGGTTGCTGATGCCAGACATGCTGGTCTGAGTATGGTGCACAAAACCAAAAAAAAAAAAAAGAAAATCCAGTAAGCAGTAGTTCTGCTGCATCTGAGAGGTCAAAGGTGAATGGCCAGTCTGCTTAAAGCTGACATGAGGGCTATGGTAACTCAAATAACCACTCTTTACAGCCATGGTGAGCAGAAAAGCATCTTAGAACACCTCAGACATTGAGGTAGATGGGCTACAACGGCATTAGACCACATCAGGTTCCACTTCTGTCAGCCAGGAACAGAAATCTGGCTGCAGTGGGCACAAGCTCTAAACAAAATAGTGACAAATATGATACATGACAATTGTCAATAAATTATGTCTAGCACAGTATTAAAGCTTTATGAGGCATTATTAGAGTTTATACAAATGCTTACAAGGAAATAAAGGCAAACCTTATAAGCACAGTTATACTGATTTAGGAATATGGGCGTCATAGAAAGTGTTACCTTCAGTTGCAGTTCCGCTGAAAGATATTGTGCTTTGATTACTGAAAGATTGTGATTGTCTAAAAGCAATGACAATTTATTGATTTAATTTGCGTTTCATTTATTATGTAATAAGATGTGTATAGGTCAATCTATAACATTTCTTGTGGGAAGAAACCCACATGGACATGAGGAGAACATGCAAAACTCCACAACAAGGTCAGGATCAAACCCAGGATCTTAACCAGATTTAATTTATCCTGAACTGACAAGTAAACACCCCACATACCTCTACTTTCATTAACTCCTGTATCATCAGTAACAGCTTCATCCTGTTCAGGGTCATGGTGGAACCATCTGGAATCAATCCTGGTGATACTGGGCACAGAGTGATAGAATTCACCGTTTTTGGGTAATCAGCCCATCGCAGGGCACCGTGTGCGCACGCGCACACACACACACACACACACACACACACGCATACACATACACATACACATACATTCACCCTGAGGTCAAGAAAACTGGGAGCCTGGTGTTATTTTGAGGTGCTGACAGACAAGCACCCCTCCTACCTCAACTTTTGCAACCTAATCTACTTATTTCTTCTTCTTCTTCTTCTTCTTTCGGCTTTTCCCTTCAGGGGTCGCCACAGCGAATCATCACTCTCCACCTATTCCTATCTTCTGCATCCTCAACACTTGCACCCACTAGCTTCATATCCTCATTTATTACCTCCATATACCTCCTCTTTGGCCTTCCTCTTCGCCTCCTACCTGGCAGCTCCATGTCCAACATTCTCCTACCGATATACTCACTCTCCCTCCTCTGAACATGTCCAGACCATCTTAATCTGGCCTCCCTAACTTTGTCCCCCAAACGTCCAACATGAGCTGTCCCTCTGATGTACTCGTTCCTAATCCTGTCCAACCTCGTCACTCCCAAAGAAAACCTCAACATCTTCAGCTCTCCTACCTCTAGCTCTGACTCCTGTCTCTTCCTCAGTGACACTGTCTCTAAACCATACAGCATGGCTGCTCTCACCAACCTAATCTACTTATTTATAGAATTATATAAAGTCATTGTGATTTCCCTTATCTCCGTCCTTCCATGCTACTCACCTGCACCATTGGAACTACACTTTGAAAAGTGTCTGTTGAGAAGCTGAGCGCTCCATGGATAGTTGTACAAATAGCTGATAACACACTTAAACTCTACCTGCCTTCTTTAACGACTAGTATGTCAGTCTCACAGCCTTCACTCACACCGAAGCCCACTTCTAAGTCACTACTATCATTATCAGTCCCTTTAAAGCAAAATGGTAGTGTTTACTTTCCCTAATGGATAGTTAGGGGAAGAAACCATAATGTGCTTGACTTTACCTTGCACTCGCTGCATCAGTCTTATCCTTTATTTATGTGACATTTCCATTGACTGAACAAAGGTGTGCCCTTATATTCTGCCCTTTTGGCTTTGTACAGAAAGAGTCTAGAGAGAGAGAGTGTGTGTTTTCATATCATGGGTTGTTCTTTTTATGCATATTATGGAGTAAGAAAACCAAAGAAGCGAAATGTATTTGTATTTAATCTTGTCAAAGAAGTTTTTTGGCTTGGTTGAGATGTATATTTTGAGTATTGATTAAGAGATTACAGATCTTTTGGAACAAATATTATAAACGGACTGTTCCAGGTTCTTGGTGACTATATATCATCTTATTGCTGTTTTTCGAAAAGCAGTAGTTGATGAAAACACAAGAGATGTTCCTATTGGTTTATTTATACCCCCCCCCCTCTCTCTCTCTCTCTCTCTCTCCTGTACTGTACAGTTCCAAAGCCACAAATCAGTAAGCCGCAGTGAGAGACTGATGACCCAAACAGCCCATTTCTCCTCATGCTAGAACACGAGCGTGTGTAAGCTGAATAGAGTCTGGTATGAAGACAACACGATAACCATCTTGTTACAGGTTTAATTAAACTTAATTAAAATGCAACCATGTGTCAGATACATCATTACTTGTTCTCAGTATCGTTGCCTGCTGTGACCAGTCATGAATGGGTATTAGAGGACTAAATCGCTTCAGAATGCGCTGTTACAGGAAAATAATCAACTCCGAGGTGGTAATTTACTCTGCTTTGCATCAGTCCATTGTGGATTGTTTTTCTATAACAAGATGTTCCACATAGTTATATAAATGACTGAGAGTCTAGATTTAGTAAATGCTTAAAGCTGTAATGGAAATAACCGGAAGATGGCTGAATTTTGAAGAGCAGAAAGCCTTTGTTTTGACTAAACATTATGCTCGTCATATTCATTGCTAATACCCTCTAACTGCCCCTCTGGGATGCCATGTGTAGTGCCGTTCAAGTGCACTAAATCACGAATATACAGTCTGTCACTGTTCTCAGATTTCAGCGAAGGAAAACTCTGTAAAGCAACACACTGTGTACCAGAAGATCATGTGCTCTTGTTTGCAGGCTGCTGCTTAGTGGCAGCTCTGACCTATACAAAATTTCACTTGCCCAGCCCACACGTTGCACCTATGTGTGAATCCAGCTGAGTGCTTAGTTACGAATTTGCTTAGGACAAAATGAAGAAGACAACTAATTTAGCGTGTTTGATTTCACAGCTTTTTTTTTTTTTTCCCCAATCATTAACGCATTGTCTTATAGTGTCTGTTAAGTAAGGAATAAAACACATCGGGTATGGTGTTGTGGGAAAATAATCAGCAATGGGTTGATGTCATGTGGCATGGCATGATGTGACGTTACTGTTCCCAACCCAAAGCTGATTCTTTTCTAATGACGGCACACCGAAGTGTTTTGTTCCTTTTATAGTACAGCGATTTGCCAACACGAACAATTTTTTATTTATTAAACGACAACACGTCATACTTTTTATTGATTTATAGTTTATGCTTAGTTAGTTCCTGTTATCTCTTATGACATAGCAGCTGTAAACAGTCACTTCCTCAGCAGATTCTCTTTTTTTTCTCTCTGTTGAAGTTAATAAGGAAAAAAAATGCAGCTTGTCATATTACTGAGAAAGCGCAGTCCTCTATCCCGAATAATTTCCCGTTTAATAACATGCATGTCCATTCTGTTTTATATCCTTTTCATATTTAAGAAATGTTGCGTCCTCTTAGTAGTGATATCTGCAGCATTTGTCCTGATATGTGTTTGTTGTTAACGTCTGTTAGAATTCTGCTAGATTATGGATGTTCTTCACTGCATCTGGAGACAAAGAAAGTCTTGACTTTTGGCTGCTTGCTTTTTTATTTTATTTTATTTTATTTTATTTGGATTTTGCTTTCATCCAGACAGTAGACAGATGTGCATGGCCTCTTGCCTTATGGGTCATTCTTTATAACTATGTGCCCATCGCATGTAATTTGGAAGTCATGATGTTGATTAAATCTCCACCTCCTACCATTTATCCCAAATTCTTCCTTTGACATGCAAGGGAGTGTTGCCTTTCTCGTAACTTTGATGAAGATTGATGATGTTGTGATGTATATCATCAGAACACACTGTAGGTGGCAGCTAGCGAGCACAGACACAGCATGCTGGTGATTCCCTTGACAAGATGCTGTCTTAGGCACTCGCCTATGGTGCCTCTCTCATGGACCGCTATACTTGTCGCGTTATTCCTTCTTTTCCTTGTGTGATTGATGTACATGGTTTTTAATTTTATTATTATTTTATTTTATTATTATTTTTCCCCCCTAGCGACCTGTCAGTTAGACCAGCCACTTCCATTACAACTGATTCTGGCTTTCCAGCAATAATAAGAAGCACTTAAAAACCACACTTGAGAGAAGCTCCATAATAGAACCTGCACCTGAGGTATGGTGACTTATATTACATCATCTATTAATCATTAGACAGCCAGAAATATGTTCTTCTAGAACCACTGCATCTGCGAATTTGTATAGGAGCCATTATAAGCCTTCACTGTTATCAGCGAAGGTTAATCAGTGATGCAACTGCAATCGACCACTAATTTATGTGCTGGGTTTTTCCCACAAAAAGGAGGACGTCATTCTGATCTATTGTCTCACATAGGGAGCGGTATTAGACAATATTAGAGAAATCTTATGCAGGACAGCACGTGTGTGTGTGTGAAGCTGTTCTGTATTCAACTTCTGCACAATTGGGCATTCTCTTTGTTCACAGAAATGTATTACGTAAAGCATAACAGAAATCATTTAAGAAGACGTCAAACGCATTAGGATTAAGTTTACCACACTAAACCACCCAATGGACCCAAAGATGAAGAAGAAATAGGCTGCTTCTTCATGTCTTTCTTAACCGGCTGTGATGAGCCAGTTGCATCTTAGCTTAAAATAAAGCTTTATTCACTGACATCTTGAGTAGTGTTACTGGTGACTGACTTGCAAGGGGGCGAGAAGGCTGATCATCTCTAAAAGCATTCCAGTTTTCTCGTTGGCTTTGAAAAACATTATTATAGATAATTACTATCACTACAGTGCTGTGTAATTATGATAATAATAATGGTCTTCTGTTAGGGTGATACTCAGCGCTGAGTACTAAATTGCAAGAAATAAACCTTGTTCATGAGATTTAATTGTGTGTGTGTGTGTGTGTGTGTGTGTGTGTGTGTGTGTGTGTGTGTGTGTGTGTGTGTGTGTGTTCCACTCATACTGTCAAGGGCTTGGTCTGATTATGAAACGGTTTATCCTTTTGTTCATTAAGTCTGATCAACTAATTCATTGTCAATTCATTATTATAGTGAATTGCATCTGGTTTGTCAATCATGCAGGCATTATATTTGTGTGCTTCACGGTCAAACTTAAAAGACAGCCAACTAACCAAATGGACAATCCCTGCCTGTTTAAGGCATAAAGCGTGATTCGGCATACTGTTATAAGAAATTAATCAATGTCCATGTGAGGTAATTTGTTCCATTACCACCCCAATGATATTTTCCTATAACAGCAAGTCCCCAAGTGTTTTATTCCTCTTATTAATAATAATGCATTAAATGATGTATTAAAGAATGAAACATCAAACTTTTAACCATTTATAATTACACTTAATTTTGTGGACAGTCCATGAGACAAGTTAGCTCCTGTTATCACTTAGGTTATGGCAGCTGGTTCCCTCACCGGCTCCTCTATTTTTTTTTTTTCTCTCTTGCTTGAAGGTAATGATACAAAAATGCAGTTTTCATGGTACCAGAAAACAAGGAAGTGCAAAATCCTGAAGATTTTCCCCTGGTTGAAAACTTACTGACTGTTACAAAGGGCTGATCCTGGAAACTCTTTCCATAAATGTTAAATAAACATCTCCTGTACCATTATCAATGATTATACACTCTGTTAAATAGCAGCGCTTTTTTAATCTGTAGGCTTAGACTGTTTGAAGCGTCCGCCATACAAGTGAATGAGTTATGACAACGTATTGGAAAGAGCACATTAATATAAGACTGTGATTTGAATTATTGCTGGGGTATAAATCGGGAATGAAATGGATTCATCGAAACCCAACTCGGATCAACCTGAAATTACAAAGCTTTCAATCTGCTACTTTATTTTACACCATCAGCTATAACTGTGTCAGCTCTCAAGTGACTGTTCAATCTCAGGTTGTCACAGAATTCTCCTGCCTACTTCCCGTCTTCACATTTCTGCTCCAGCTCATTTCATGATCTTAGGACTATCTGGATGAAAAAGCAACCGCAGATAGAGCCTTATAATATTAAGGTCACAATGTAGTACATATCATAATTTTTATGTCTTGTTAACCTTTTAAGGTCCTGGCTTATTATTCAGTTATTAACCAAAAACCTTATCAGGAGCTACAGTCAAACTAATCAGAGTTCTGTAGTTACACGAGTCACAAATGTTAGTCTGCTGATGGATCCTGTTTGTCTGTGTCTTGACTATTGCAAAGTCGTGTGTGTGTGTGTGTGTGTGTCCACATCATTTCCAAGCCATGTTCCTTGTTTTCCTATGTTGCTAGATCCATGTTGATCCATGTCTCCACTTGTAAAGATTCACCAATCTAAACCTGGATTCCGCAGTTAACTTGCTGTATGGTGTACTATACATACTAAACTTGCTGTCACTTCCTACTCATTACATTTCAAAAGAAAAATCTCTACTTTCAAAGTAGATCAGTTTTTGATCAAATTGTTAAGATATTAACAGTGAGATCAATATTCTCCAAGAACATGCATTCCCACCCTTTGGCCTTTTCTGCCTCTGACCTCCTTTGTATCCTCTGAGCAGCTTTTGTGTTTTCTAAGTTGTAATATTTTCCCCAGCATCCTTCCTGACATGTGTCTTCCAGAGCGCTCATAATCTATCATTCATTCATCATCAATAACCTCTTTATCCTGGTCAGGGTCACAGTGCTGATGGGTGTGAGATGGGAACACACTCCGAATGGGACACCAGTCCATCACAGGGCATCATGAAGCCCTACATTCGTACAGCTTAAACGCAACTGATTAATTTTTTTTTGTTAACAAATCTAAAATCTAGGTGTTACAAGAACATGTAGGTAAACAATCCCTTGTAGTTATTTGTTAATTTCTACATTTTATATTTGTTAGGCTGTTTGTACACTTACAAGCAAGCGTGTCCTCTGTCCCTGTCAGTCTTAGTTAAGAAGGCATGGTTTCTGCGACTCATTTCGGGGAAAGGGGGCGTGGCCTCTGTCCCTGTCAGTCCTAGTGAGGGACGCATGGCTTCTGTCCCTGTCAGTCCCAGTGAAGGAGGCATAGGCTCTGTCCCTGTAAGTCCCACTGTAAAAGTGTGGACTCGGACCCTATCAACTTCAGTTGAATGAGTATGCCTTCAGCTTCACTTAAGGGGCGGGCCCTCTGTCCCTGTCAGTCTCAGTTGAGGGGGCGGGCCCTCTGTGTCTGTCAATCTCAGGTAAGGGGCGTGCCCTCTGTCCCTGTCAGCCTCAGTTGAGGGTGCAAAAATGGTAACGGTATACATAACTGAATTACATCATATTTAACCTTTGACCTGTTAAGCGAATTGAGTTGTCTATCATATAGTCTCACAAGAAGGGATACACACGATGTCACCATGTTCCTTAGTTCCTCACTAGTTGTCTTACTTTCCTTACCCTAGTCATGTCTGTTATTCTGTTTGTTCTTGTCCTCTGCCACCTTTGCCTGCCTGTGTCCTGGAGGCAAAACAAAAATTACGTATCATTGTAGAAAAACTCTGTAAATACAGCTTTGGCCTTGCCTGTGTTTTGTGAAAACTTCTGTAACAATATTATGTAGCAATAACTCAATAGGTGTCCCACAGGCACTGCTGCCTGCTTGTTTGCTTTCTTGGTTTGAAGGCTTTGGTTTTTGTTTTCCTAATTACCTTTTTCTGTTTCCACATCAACACCTGAAAGTTATTGCTGTGATTTCTGCAAGACATCAGCGAGCATATTAACATTCTGAGGACTTGGTGTTCAGTGCGATGCTGTGGAGGACTAAAGGGTGTTATTTAAATTCCCAAAAGGTCAGTGCTCTCTCCTTGTCATGTCTACTTTGCGCGCGCACGCACACACACACACACACACACACACACACACACACACACACACACACACAGGTCAGGTCATATTTTTCAACCTCTTCATTGACTTCATTGACTGACTCTTCAACTGGTCAGTGTCCTCAGAACAGGTCTGGGAATGTGATAGGGTGATAAAGTGCTTGGTGCAGTCTGTGTGCACACTTATTTCAGGTTAGGGAAAAAAAAAAGAATACTCTCTTGTTGTTTTTTTTTTGTTTGTTTGTTTTTTAATATATATGTTAGGCCACTGCATGAAATGTGTATGCACATGTGTCTGGAAGTGCACTTCGTCATCTGAAGTGTGCACTGATCCACTCCAAACAAAGTGTGAACAATTTAATAAACATTTATTGCAGTAAACTAAAAGCCCACGCCCTCATCAAAAGGATCCACTTATCCACAGCCTCTTAGACACAGAGAGTGGTCTATCCTCAATTCATATTCTAAAAAGTTCATCAGATGGATATTTAACATAACAATGAGGCACATCCAGTTCAGAGTGCCTTTATTCCCCACTCAGTCAAACTCTTGCTATCGTTTCTACAGCCAGTTAATTGTGGTTGTCTGAACAGCAGGGTTGCCAGCTCAGATCCCAATGGTCTGTATATTTTCTGTATTTTTAATTGCCAACAATTCCGTCCTTATTAATAGCTAAATCTCCCAGTTTAGCAATATGAATGTTGGGGAATCATAAACGTGTTAAACCATTTTCATAGGTGTCCTTTAAAGTACAACGAGTCCTACAGTACTTTTTCCTATCTTTCCCATTCCAACCTTTTTTTAATTAATTTATTTTTTTTAAGAATAGAGCAATCAATCTGTCCTGCTTTCCATGGAAGGTGCGTAAGAACATGATTGGGACAATTTGGGCTGATTTATTCCATGTCCATTTAAACAATGAAAAATCAGCTGGAATGTTACATATTAAAATAAGTTGAAGGGAGGATTTAACCTTTTTTCTAAAAATTATTTTGTTCCTCTTCTCAAATGGGATCAAACTGATGCCAACGAGCGCACAGGTTGGGTGAAGAAATAGAAATGTAATTTACATTGCATGATGGTGAGTGGTTGTTAAATGTAGAAAATAATGACAAACCACCTCAAACGTTTTTCACCCTTAAAAGCACCTTTTCCCCCACACAGTTCAACTAAAATGTAGTTTTAAGGTTTCATGGGATTAAGAGTAAAGTGTGTTGAAGTGGTAAATATAATATAGTTATGGTATTATTTAGTTACAGCTTGAGTTGGTTTGTAATGAATTCGGGAGGGGTTTAACCCGTGAAAATCAATCTGGAAGTGCGAGCGGTATCAGCCGTAGTGCGCGTCCAATCTGGCAACCCTGGATTTGCGCTCAGAGACGCTTTGGAGATGGAAGAGAGAACAGGAGCGATTTCCACAAGAAGCCTCCACAGAACAAGACTTCAGTTTCTTTATGATGCATTTCTCATTTTCTTGATAAGGGATTTGGCACATTTTAAACTTTCTGTAATGTTGTGATCAGCGTTTGCGTTTTTAACCATGCGTTGTTTTAAAGATGAACCATTGCGCACGGATATTAAACGCTGCAGATTGATGCACTTTACCATGTCTTGTGTGGACATAAAGAGGATAAAGGAATAATAAAAATCTGCGCGCAGTGACATGGACGCGCCGGGTAGCATGGACGCGCCCGCGGTCTCCTACTCGTCCTCGTCCGCGTCCGCAAACTCGTCGTGGGAGTCGGGAACGCGCTACTCGCGGACGGCAGCGGCGGGACTTGCGGCGCTCGTCGCCTTCCTCATCGTGTTCACGGTGGTGGGAAATGCGCTGGTGATGCTCGCAGTGTTAACGAGCCGTGCGCTTCGTGCGCCGCAGAATCTGTTCCTGGTGTCTCTGGCTGCGGCGGACATCCTGGTGGCGGCGCTCGTCATGCCTTTCTCGCTCGCCAACGAGCTGATGGGATACTGGCACTTTGGGCGTGCGTGGTGCGGTGCGTACCTGGCGCTAGACGTGCTCTTCTGCACCGCCTCCATCGGGCACCTGTGTGCCATCAGCCTGGACCGCTATTGGTCAGTCACGAGTGCCGTCCAGTACAACCTGAAGCGCACACCTCGCCGCATCAAGGCTGCCATACTGGCCGTGTGGCTCATCTCCGCCCTCATATCCTCGCCGCCGCTTCTCTCCGTGATGGACGATGGGTTGGCGGAGGGCACAGGGCAGCTCCCGCAGTGCCAGCTCAATGACGACACGTGGTACATTTTAGCCTCCAGTTCCGCATCCTTCTTTGTGCCGTGCATCATCATGATCCTTGTATATGTGCGCATTTACAGAGTGGCCAAAACGAGAACAAGGACGGCTTCGGAGAAAAAGCCAAGCCTGGATACTGAGAACGGCGTCAGCATCGCCACGGCTGTGGTGAGGATGAACGGAGAGAGAGAGAGCGGACATTGCCCAGGGACACCCGGCATAAATGTCGAGCCACGGCCCTCGGTCCAGGCAGAGCCAGAACCCACCTCGACTTTGGAGGCCAAAAGCTGGAAGGAAAAAGATACAACGCCGAGCAGAAGCCAGGGTGAGGGCTCAAAACGTGGGTCGTCACTGGCATCACTGGCATCGGAGACCAGCAGGCGGGCATCCCGTGCCAGCAGCAAGACGCGGGATTTGTTCTCATCTCGGAGGATGTCAAGCGGACGAAGGAAGAACAGTGGTGGCGGCAGCGTACGGAGGAGGAGGGCATCCCAGGTGCGTGAAAAGCGATTCACCTTCGTGCTGGCGGTGGTGATGGGTGTCTTTGTGCTCTGCTGGTTCCCTTTCTTCTTCAGCTACAGCTTGTACGGCGTGTGCCGCCAGGCGTGCCACATTCCTGACCTCCTCTTCAAGTTCTTCTTCTGGATCGGTTACTGTAACAGCTCGCTTAACCCTGTCATCTACACCATCTTCAACCAGGACTTCAGAAGAGCTTTCCACAAGATCCTCTGCTCACCCTGGAAGAAATCCTTCTAAACTCTGCACGTCACTACAAGCTCAAGAGAAATTATTCCACAGAAAGGGCGACCGTCAGTGAAAAACTTTCATGGACATTTTCTGGAGTCTGGACATAATGTAATTTTTTCTCATTCTCTGATAATTGAGATATTAAATTAGAAAGGGATAGCTGGAATATACGAGTGAGAAGCAAGTCAGAAGTTCCTCTGCCAGTTAGGAAATGAAACATAAAGATGTTTAATAAGATTTGATTCTCTCTACTCTGCTTGTTGGGGAAAGAATTAGAGGTGAGCTGTGGTCTTCTGGCAAAGAAGAAGCAAAGCAGCAGCAATCATGAGAGTGTGTCTGCACTGCTAGTTGTAAATTTAAAGATGTATTTATTTTTTAATGCAAGCTCTGAAGATGCTGTATTAAATAAAAATTGTGTAAACCTTTAAGCGCCTCTGTATTGTAAAGGAACCTTAAAGAAGATAAAAGCACAGCGTGGCTTAGAATGTAGCTCCCCTCTCTCTCTCGCCGTGTGTGTGTGTGTGTGTGTGTGTGTGTGTGTGTGTGTGTGTGTGTGGTCTGACATTTGCTTAGTCATGTGTTACTCATTACCTCAACTACTACTCCTGACTGTATAAAAGAGATATTTAAATCAAAGTTTGTGAAGTAAAACTTCACTGGAAGGACCTTCATGGTCTGAGATAATTATGGTGAAACCATTTTATACAGTACAAATGATCACCTTTTAATTTCCCTCCACAAAAATGAGTCAGGATATATGTAAATGTCATCCACTCAAGTTAAGGCTAGAGGCAGTGAGGCTCTGCAGATGATTAATGATTCCTCAAGTGGTATTAAAATCCATAAGCAGATGCAAAGTGGAGGTTGAAATTGGTCCAGGCCTGAACCATTGTCTTGTAGTAAGGCCATGACAATATACTGGTATGGACGTGTAAAATAGCATAATGTTATATGACATGGATAATGACATCATACAAGTAAATAGTAGATGCAGTGCATATCGAGGACTAATACATTTTAAAACAAGGTTGTCTAAAGAAAAAACATACTAGCTGCTAATCAGTGAAAATAAGGCTTGAATAAACTGCTGAAGGATAAGGGCCATCCCATTAACAGGTCTGTTAAAAAATGTTTACTGAATGATAGCATCTATAGGAATGATTTAGTGAAAAGTAAGGTTTGGTGTCTGACTTTCTTCTTTTACACTGGAGCTATACTGTATATACACCCATCACCCATCAGGTCTTGTGGGGCGTTCCTGGTATGCAGTAGTTAGTACCTACCAGAAGTGTTCCAAGGAAGAACAACAGGTGAACTGGTGACAAGGTCATGGGCACCAAGACTCATTGATTGAACGAAGGCTTGACTGCCTGATCCGATCCCACAGAAGAGCTACTGTAGCACAAATTACTGAAAAAGGTTAATGCTGGCTCTGATAGAAAGGTACCTAAATACTGTTGCAGATCAAGTACACAGCTTCATGGCAATGGTACTCCGTAATGACAGTGGCCTCTTTCAACAGGATAACGCGCCCTGCTGCACTGCAAAAATTGTTCAGGAATGGTTTGAGGAACAGGACAAAGAGTTCAAGGTGTTGACTTGGCCTCCAAATTCCCCAGATCTCAATCTGATTGAGCATCTGTGAGACGTGCTGGACAAAAAAAGTCTGATCCATGGAGGCCCCACCTCGCAACTTGAAGGATCTGCTGCTAACGTCTTGGTGCCGGATACCACAGCATACCTTCAGAGGTCTTGCAGAATCCATGCCTCGACGGGTCAGAGCTGTTTTGGCAGCAGACACAGTATTCGGCAGGTGGCTTTGATGAAATGGCTGATCAGCATGTAGTACATGTAGCTAACAAGGAATGGAAATATAAAGGGGTTCCATGTAACGTTTGACCAGTACTGGCAGTGAAGAGCACATAATGCAGATCCTTGAAAATTCGGCATCATGTGTTCAGGGCTATGTAGTACATAGGAATGAAGTAGAACGTATTTCTACAAAACAGAAGGGATGGTGGGCTCTGTCTTTGTTATTGGTGTTTCTGTCACATGCCAGTGTTGCGCAACATATCAGCGGCTAAAGAAATCTAAGATTATAAGAGCAAAAAAAGGAGAAAAGACCATTGTAACAAGTGGAAGAAGTAATATATTAGCAAGGCATTCACATGCTGGAGGATGCTGAAGTTGATTGGTTGAAAGGTGATTGACTGATAGATCCGTGATACAGTGACCATGTCATTCAAAAACGGAGGAGAGTTAAATACAAAACAATGTTCCTCATAAGGTGTGTAAGCAAAAGAAAGAAAAGGATCATTTATCATCCTGTTCAAGCCCAGGATGAAATTTGCTAAAATTCATTTAGCAAAAATTAATAGGGACTCATATGTCAAATTTTTATACTTTCCCATCAATCATTTAGCGATTCACACACAACAGATATTTAATGCAACGAGTGGTCGTGTGTGTCCCGTTGGAGGAAAACTGGGAGATGTTTACACAATCATCCCTGGATGAAGTGCAGTATAATCCAGTATAATGTAGTAAATTAGCATTTTTACCTCCAGTTATTATGGCAATTTGATTAAACAGATACTAATCTAATAATTGATTAGACACTGTTAATAGTAGAATAGAGTTAGTAGTAGTTTTCTACTAACTAGTACTAGTTATTAATACACTAGACCAACCTCTGCTAGCAAATACTAACTAAACTTATCCAGCTGCTCAAGCCCCGTAATGGCATGTGAATGTGTGTATTGGAGATATGATGCTAGATCTGCAGAAACGATGAATATTCTCCCATTGTCCATTTGTCCATTTCCTCTCGGTCCTCTGGTTTCCTCCAACCTCCCAAAAATGTCTATGCTAAATTGCCTCTAGGTCGGAATGAATGTGTGAATGTGTGTGTGCATGGTTCCCTACAATGGACTAGTGTCCCATATGGAGTTAACTTCTCCCACCATGTGCCCAGGTTTCCCAGGATAGGCTCCGGATCCACGGGGACCCTGACTAGGATCAAGCGGTTACTGATGATGTGTATGACTCGTATTTATTAATTGGTCGTGGAGGAAAACGAATATATGTAAAATGAATAACAGTTCTGAAGATCTAGCATCCTGCAGAGTTTCTCTCTAATATACATAGACGCATGCCGCTAAGGGGCTTGATTAGCTCTACAGGAAGAAACTCAGTTCACAATGTTTCATTAAGTATTAAATTAGTATCAACTGCTGGAGATAACAGTGATGATTTTCATGTATTATTTATAATTAGTCTACATTTCAAGTGCACTGTTTTATAAATAGCTCTTAATTTAAGCATCTGATGTGTGTAAACCCCACATGGTCAATGGGAAATGATAAAAAATAAATATAATAATTCCTATTAATTTTGCTAAATAAAAAAAAAAGTCCAGGCAGCTTTTCAGGCTGAGTAAAGTCTGGGATGCATTACTTTTACTCAGGGGTTCAATTGGATTTTAGGAGGGGAATACTTCATCCTACTTCTTTCTTTTTCCAGAAACTTAAACCATGCCTTGACGGGTCAGAGCTGACGGGGCAGAGCACAAGGGGGACCTACACAATATTGGGCATTTGGTTTTAATGTTATGGCTGATCCGTGTGTGTGTGTAATATAAATAAAATTATGATATGTTTATTATATATCAAATTATGGCTACAAGCGTTACAGCAGACATATCTGCGTTAATATCGGTCGCTTAGCAACTTGGCACATACCAACAGGCAGTTAAAACATCCAGACACTTTAGCTTCCTCAAATGGCTTTGAACATCCTGAACAAGGATGTTGACAAAGTCGTCATGAGGAACATGTTCGTCTTTATCAGCCGAGGCATGTGTTTACAATGTGTATAATACGGATTTTGTAATTAAATGGAGTACAATATTTTAATTAGTTTCAATTATCTGTGTGACTAGAAATTGCCAAATAAATATTTAGAACTGCTCAAATGTGAAATAAGGCGAACTTATTGAATGAAAGAATTTTTCTACAAAGCAGTGTGGAACTCAATTATATAATTATCACTGTAAATTATACAGCCATACCAGAGCTCGACTCCACTTGCCATTCATAGAAACCAGAGGTGGGGGAGCTCTGCTACTCTCCACTCTCCACCAGTTTAACCCCTGCGTTTCTCCTAATTATAGTCAACAGTCACGAATAGGCTGAATATGTAATGGTTGGCTCTAGTCTGCAGACATTTGAGGTAGTTGAAAGCTGTAAGAGAAAACTGAGAAGTCTGCAAAGGGCTGATCAGTTTTTGAATTGTTTGACTTAATTCTGGTCAGTGTGTAGTAACGTACGCTGGTTAATGAAGACACTTGAAAACCAATGATAGTTTAAAGCATTACAAAAATGCAGAAAGTAAAGAAATTAAAATGGTGAGGAACCAAATCTGAGCCTGAAATCGCTTATTAAATTTGGTCTCTGAAGGTCTCTTGCTCAGTTGAAATAGACTGAAATGATAAACATGTCTAAAGGCAGAATAAAGGCAAACAACAACAACTGCAGCCTGTAGCACCTTCAAGTCCATTTTGTATTGTATTGTACTGTATTTTCCACCTCCTAGAAAAAGGAAAGTGTGTTGTTTGTATTAGGTTGGTGTGTTCGATTTTGTCTTAGCGGTTTGCCATAAGCAAGTTATGAATTGAGTAATGTGTGATCCATAGTCATTAACATGTTTCTGTTGCCATAAAAATCCACAAAGATCTGTGTGACGGGAGTGTAATGCCCCAGTAGGCATTCTTCTCTGAAGTGTGTGGGAGGATAAATGTATCTCTGCACCACTGCCCCATTTCTCAGCCACATTTAAACCTTTAATCAGAGATTTCTGTTTCCAGGCCATTGTGAATCCTTCAGGAGAAAAAAAAAACAAAACAAAAAAAACTTTTTCTACCTTTAAAGTTTTGTTCATCATTTTGGAAATGTGCCAGAAACTCACACTTGGCGTATATTGTAAATTATATACTGTATAATTACAGTAACTCTGCTTTCAGAATTTGTATGGTGTTACTTACATATACGACATACGATGTATGCAAATAGTATGTAACACAATGACACTACCTGTGTCTGTAGTGCTCTAAATATCTTTATCTCTGTCTGTATTCACATTTAAGGCTTTCTTTCTTTCTTTTTTCAACTAAACTATCAAATTTACTTTGTTATATTTCATAAAATATAAACAAATTAGTAGCCTAATTCAAACTAAGGAAGAATGGATGCTGTACAATATCGCATTAACATGAACATATCTTCATATCTTCATATCTGACCTCTCACATGAAAGTAAAAATGTTCTATGGGATTCTAGTCATAACCTGATGCCCTATGAACATTTCTAAAATAATAGCATGCCTCCTATTCATATGCATTCGTTTCTGTTTCAAACAAGTTATTTGTTCATTTCGAATAATGTTATGTTCTTTTTAAAGCATTAATATAGACCTACCAGATGGACTTGGCTCTGGTGACTTGAGAAGGCCACTGAAGTACACTGAACTCAATGCCGTGTTCATGGAACCAGTTTGAGATGACTTGTGCTTAGTGAAGTGGTGCGTTATCATGCTTTATAAGATGGGTAATTCATGGCCATAAAGGGATGCACATTGTCAGCAGCAGACATGGAAATGATACTTGAGTGGTGTTAAGGGGCTCAATGTGTGCTAAGAAAACTACTAGTTTTCCTCAATTCCCCACTCACAGATTTAGTTCTTACCTGGAAATAGTACCCTTTTAAGCAGTCCCTATGCACCCACAAGAGTTTGTCTTGTTGCTTGCTTGTGTAAATGTAGGATTAACCACATTATGTTTGTGTAATAATATTGAAGAACTGGGTGCAGAGTGAGACACACACACATTTTGGGATAGACTTCCATGACTAGATTAGCTTCCAGTGCAAAATTAAGAAGCAACAGACACCAGAAATGTTTTAATTTACATTTGGGATAAGTGAAGAATATTGTAAATTTGACTTTTTTTTGCCAAACTATTATTTTTAGGTGAGTTAAACTCCAGGGTGGACATGAGAATCGAGAAAATCAGAGCAAGCTAATGATGTGATGGGACTTTTTCCAGTAAGTGTCTGTGTCTTGCTCTTGTCCTTGTCTTAAATGAAAGTGCATGCAGTAACCAGTCGTTCAATTCTCCTGTCAGATATTCCCTCTTATTTATAAAGATCAAAAGCTGCAGCCTCAGCCGCGTTTACTGCCTGTGTCTGGAAGCTTCATGTTATTACGTTGAGTGTGTGTTTGTGGCTCTCTACTTGGCCTTATTAAAGCTCATCTGCTCACACTGCTCTGCGCACATCAATCCATGACTTGTTTCTTCCATGTGCTACCTGAAGGACTTAGTCCTACATTAGTAGA
The DNA here is from genome assembly GCA_022985145.1 of Pangasius djambal. NCBI lineage: Eukaryota > Metazoa > Chordata > Actinopteri > Siluriformes > Pangasiidae > Pangasius > Pangasius djambal. The sequence continues at coordinate 2,216,817 of CM041002.1, read as the reverse complement.
CACTGCAGCGCTTTGCTTCGTAAGCAGGCACAGAGTCATTAATTTCACTGTTAGTTGGCAGTTGAATGGTGCAAGATGTGCTGCAAAGTGTTTAATTACACACCCTCAATCGTTCACTCCTTGCTGAGTTACCCAACAGGCCAGACACCTTCCTCCACTCATTCTTCAAAATGTCGAAACAGCCAGCAAGAGCTTGGACAGGCAATTGCTGGTCCAAGCAGGCTGGTTTTGCTGGTTGTTTGCTTGCAGCCTGCATATATTACTCTAGTCCTGATGGGGGTTTTTTCCCCCCTGTCAAATCACACATATAAGATGTGTGTCTGATCTATTCCTGCAACAGCAAAAAATAAATAAAAATAGACCAGGAGCTTCAAACTTTTGACTTTAGACTTAGCTACATTTGTAACAACTACATGCCAATATCTCATCTGGACAAATCCAAGCAAAATCCATGGACTGCTGACGCTGCGTAGCTGTGAATAATGCTGCTGCTGATCAGTTAATGCTGTGCTCTTGTAGTAGGGAGGATACGTGACACAAGGAAAGTTACGTGTATTCAGAGTTGGGTTATGCAGCTACATGTCGATTTTCTATTTGATTATTTTAGTTCATGCTTCCAAGGTAATGAAATCATAATGTGTGCATGGGATGTAGTCTATTTTATTGTGCTTTTAATTCTGCACAAGTGTCTGAGTAGCAGTTAAGTCTATAGTCATGACTGACCTCAGAATACCCAAGTGTGCAACTATGTGCACATAACTCGACTCTGAATACGCCCTAATGTGCACAGTTTATGCAGTTTATGATAGCCTCAGATTCTTGTTCTTGGCTGACAGGAGTGAAACCTGATGTAGTCTTCTGCTGTTGCAGCTCATCCACCTCAAGGTTTGATGTGTTTTGCATTCTGAGATGCTTTTCTGCCTACCACGGTTGTAAAGAGTGATTATTTGAGTTACTATTAGCTTCCTGTCAGCTCAGACCAGTCTGGCCATTCTCCTCTGATCTCTCTCATCAACAAGGTGTTTCAGCCTGCAGACCCTCTGCTCACAGGATGTTTTTTTGTTTTTCACACCACTGTGTGAACTATAGAGACTGTTGTGTGTGAAATTCACAGTAGATCAGCAGTTTCTGAAAGACTCAAACCAACCCATCAACAACCATGCCACAGTTAAAAGCACTGAGATCACACTTTTTCCCCTATTCTGATGTTTAATGTGAACATTACCTGAAGCTCTTGACCTGTATCTGCATGATTTTTGCATTATGCTGCTGCCATATGATTGGCTGATTGGATATACTGCATGAATGTGCAGGTGTTGCTAATAAGTGGACAGGGAGTGTATATATAGCCCTAAACAGATGCAGATAAGAGCAGTGTGTTACACACCTTGCATGCACATTTCCAAGCATTACCGGGTTAGACACAAATATTACACAAATGTATCTGTACCTGCAAAGATAAAGGATCTTTGCAAACAAATAACACTTTGCTGTACTGCTGTACCCGCAAAGAAATAGGAGTTTTGCATACGTAGCACTTTGCCGTAAATGCAGCAGAGCTTTACATACACACAGTACTTGGCTGTACCAGCAAATACAAATGAGCTTTACAAATAACAGCTTGCTGTACCGCTGTACCAGCAAAGAAAAAAGAGCTTTGCATACACATCACTTTGCTAAAAAAAAAAAAAAACACATACAACAGAATACGGAGACAATTACTCAACTGTAGAATTGTCGCTGATCACAGGTGACCATCTATGACCATGCACTGAGCTTCCTCATATGTCTTGTGGCCTGCAATCTTCCAAACAACACAGAATATTGCACCTCAAACGAAGTGTATTTGAAGCTTTCAATATCATTTTAATTTGCGTAGCTTGGAGGAGTCGTTTTGAAGGAAGGGACAAGCTTTTTTTTTTTTTTTTATACAAATTTCGAAAACAATTGTATTATTTTAAAAGCAGCACATGCAAAAGCCAAGCTATTAGAATATTTGAATAATATTCGAATCCAAATGACAGAATCCAAGGGCAGCTGAATTTCAAAACTGGAACAGGTTTTCTTTTAGGATTGCCATCCATATGATCCTCAACCCTGACCAGTTTCCCAGTCGCAGCTAGTGAAAAGCATCCGCACAGTGTGATGCAACCACCACCATGCTTCAATGTAGGGATGGTGCTATCAGGCTGATGTGCATTGCTGTGTTTCAGAGAACCAGGGAAATGTTAACCACATGTTTACAGAGTCTCCAACATGCCTTTTGTAAGAGATCCAAGCAAGATTTCATATGGCACTTTTTTCCAATAATGCCTTTCTTCTCAATACTCTTTCGGAGATACCTGCTTCCGGCACTCTTCCATAAAGCCTGGAATTTCTACACTGACTGAGGTACCATTTGGTAGCTACTTGACATTGGCTTCATCATTCATCATATTAATCAAAGTAATGTACGAATAAGTAGCTAATGTAATGTACCAACTGAAAATATTCAAGTTAAACAGCAATTAATATTTACACTCAACACAACATATTTTTTTGACGGAAAAAAAAAAATTCATGGTTTTTATCTTGCTCTGACACCTGCGTACTGAACGAGTGCGCTCTTTTATACTCCGTTCTTCCTGTTTGTGGAGTACATTTCAAAAGGAGCACCTAAAAGAGCAGGATGTTCACATACTTCAATATGATGTGGCTTTTAATTTCCAAATTGAATAATATTATGGCTATATTATGACTATCTAAATCGCAAGGTAATTTTTCATCTTCCCTTCAAGATATTTCAGTTAATGTTATCTAGCAGCTAGCTAGCTAGTTAATGAGACAGTTTAGGCATTAAAAATGCAAAGAAATCCCCAAGGGTTACAGCAGATCAAGCCACTCTAAATCATTGGTATGAAGTTTGAAAGATGTCGAATGAAGTTCACTGGACTACAGTCTCAGTAAGAGCTTTAGGTGCATGTTGGAAAGTGCGTGCACGTTGATGAGACTACCCTCAAACTGGCAATCGCCTCATCAACTAGGCCCTTTTAACTAACTCATATAAAACACCTTTAGTGAATAAATATATTGAGGGAGACATCAAGATCAACTGGACTTGTAAAAATGAACAGAATTTGTAAAGATGTAAACTCTGAAATGTCTCCCATTCACTAGCCTGCGAATGGCCAGGGTTAAAAATTGTACTGCAGACAGCCACAAGAGGGCCTCAGAGACGTTTGGCTTCACTTTTAAACCCCTGTTAGGCCGTCTACCCGTATGTACAGTCAGCGGCTGGGTCTCATACCCTGTAGAATGTGGCCTGTGACACCTTCATTTTCTCCCCAGGCCTTCTACCAATAGGTTTCTAATAAGCTATTAGTCATTTTTCCATGTGTCTATAGGTGAGGTTATGAAACCTCTTTCTGACTGCCTGTCAAGAAGCATCTGAGGAAGCAAATAAAAAGGTGGAATCTAGAGATATTAAGCTCCAAATGAGGAAGATGTGGACTGGATTACTTAAAGATTTCTGATAAATAAAGCCTCCTGATAATCATTAAATGATGGCCAAGAAAATGAAAGCATATTTACAAGAAATAGATCATGGAAAATGGAAATTAAATGCATTTATCTGAATCTGTGTATCATCCGTTTTGAAATCAAAAAAGAGAAAATGTAAAGAAATGAATCGAAAAAGTCTGCATTTTATTTCCACAAAACAAATGTGGATTGTTATATGTAAATAGCATTCAAATTCTGAAATCTCAGCCTTTTCCCATTTTCCATTTCTAATTTTCCATTGTTAACAGTAAAATGGGAAATACAAAAAGGAAAATCTTAAATTTTTTAAAACTCATTTCATCATTTCACACATGCAAAGGTCTCCAGCAAGGGGAGATATTTGAACTTGAACGGGGAAAATGTGCGGAAAATAAGAAAGATGGCGTCATTGGAGCCATATATGGGTGTTATACTGTAGTTAAAATGCTAGGGTGTTGTTGGACTTTGGATGGATTTGAAGAAATAATTACTGATGAGGGAGAATGAGATGAGCATCGAGGTCGCAGTCAGCACTTATTCTCTCATCAGTGAAAATATCTTGACCCAATATCTCACATAGGGGTCAAATGAGAGCTCTGTAGCAAGCGTAAAGAAGGTATTGGGTTCAGGTTTACTGAAGTGAAAGAAAAACAAGACAAATCATGAATTTGAATCTGAACATCATTTGCTAGTCCACTGAGTATTTGCTTTGCTTAAATGCTTTGCATTGACGCTTTGGATCACTGCGTCTTAGAACAAGGCTGGTGTAACAGGGCAAATGGTTGGGTGAAATGTTTTAAAAGCACGTTATATTCATGAAATCTATTTTCAGCATTTATAAAATAACATAATATTGGTAAAATTTTGGTGTATAAATAATGGTATTCAAGAGGGTTGGCTCAAACTTTTTTTACTTTCTAACCATGCAGAACTGTGTCATTTTGGACAGTAGAAAAAGAAGTTATAGATAGAAATGTTTGCAGTACCCAGTTGTTAATATGCGTCAGTAATCTGTGCGGTCACTGTGAGGCGTTGGTGCGCACTCTTCATGAGGGTTCCGGCCTTGGGAAAGTCATTAACTGGACTTACTCAGACTACAGCTCACTACCCAGCGTGAAGTCAGGGACAGGTGTGTGTTCATTTTTTACAGAAGCATGGCTCAATGACAGCAGAAGAAACTATTCCTGAGCCTAGAGAAGTGATCAGCTATTGTATGAGCAGAAAATCAAGTTCTAGTCACTGCACTTTGCTGCAAGCTTCTGCACTTCTGCCCTGAAGGCAGACTTGTTGTCGTGAGAGATTAGTCGAATCACTGGCTGGGGACACGGTCGTAAGTGTAAAGGGTGTGAGTTATAGCTCACCTCCTGCTGTTGTGGATGGTCCCACATGGATACCCTAAATAATTGCACTCACAAAAACCCAAGACTTGCCCTTGTTTCAGTGAATAGTCTCATCAGGATATTGTAGATTTGTACCTTCTCCTGTACCTACCTGCTACAGTAATCATAAAATCACTCCTGTGTTTATGCCAGGACTCTTGTTCACGACATACTGAACATCCATTCAACACACTTAATACTGCTTTCCTTTACTCTTCTGCAGCTGTATACTGTAATGAGTTTATAATTCCTCCCAGAAGAGGAGTGGGTTCCCTTTTCAATCTGGTTCCTCGCAATGGGTCTCAGGGAGTTTTTCCTTGCCACTGTCATTATCAGTCCAAATCTACATTAGCTACTTTCTGTCAACATTGATGGTTAAATGCGCTGTACAGATACATATGAATTGAATTTGATTTAATTAGTTTTGTAGTGTAGATATTTTCTAATGTTCATATTGATGAGGTAAGCTGCATCAAGAGCAGGCATCTGCTAGCCGGCCAGCTGTCCTTAAATTTGAGAGAGAACTTTCTAGACTCAAATACTTTCCGATAGACTAAACATTTGCAAGGGAAATGACCCCACCACTCCTGCAAACAAAAACAAAACTTGCATGTGTATAAGGGGCAGCATTTTCCTACCTTTCTCATTGTATTCCTGCTAATTAATGGTTATTCCTCATATAGTGTCTACAGAATATTTTATCCTTAATTCTAAAGGTTGAGTCTGGAAGTAATTTACATGCTTATTGTCTTAACTGTCATGGTGGTTTATCAGTTAGCCTGTATGTAATTATAAAGCCATTATAAACAAACCTTTGGCAAGTGCACACTGAGTAGAGAGAGATGGGCAGAGGCAATATATTTCCTTATTAAAGCATAGAATTACAGATTCTAAACAGATAAACGCATGTGCAATGGAAAAGGTTTATGCTATATTGAATATGTATGTGTGAATGAGTGAGTGAACGTGTGTGTGCATGGCTCCCTGCAATGGACTGACATCCCATCCAGGGGGCTCCTGCTCCACACACAGTGTTCATGGGCTAGGCGACGGACTCACCATGACCCTGATCGGTATTTTTGGAAGGGAGGGAACAACTAATGTACTGTAATTGCAATATCAATGAGATTTTATTAAGGCATGGGCTCCAGAATTGGGAAGAAACTAGATCCTGTTCCTTTAGGATGTGGCAAGAAATAAATACTGCTGAGGGACAATGAGATGAGCATTGATGTAGGAGTCAGTGTGCGTTCTCTCATAAATAATATCTTTATCTAATCCTCTCAGAGCTATGAGTTGACATAAGGGATCACATGAGAGCTCTGTTGCGTGCTTTTTGTTCAGGATTACTCACGTGAAGGTAAAAGAGATCCAGTCATGAATTTGAATAGGAACATCATTGGCTAGCTCAATGAATAAGTTGCTTTGCTTAAAAGCTTTGCATTGATGCATTATTGCCTTCCACCATATCATAAAACAAGGCTTGTGTAACAGGGCAACATGCAGACGTTCTATTTTGAGTATTTATAAATATTCAAATAAACAGCAAAATAGAAAAAATCAAGTGTTTTTGGAATAGTACCTTAATAAAGCGTTGGTTCAAAACCTGGTACTCTCTAACCATGCAGAACTAGTTCATTTGGGATAGCAGAAATAAAAGTAGTCAATAGAAATGTTTTGTTGTTGTGTTGTTTTGTTTTGTTTTATGAAGTGAAGTGACTTGTGGCCAAGTACGGTGACCCATACTCGGAATTTGTGCTCTGCATTTAACCCATCCAAGTGCACACACACACCGTGATCACACACCCGGAGCAGTGGGCAGCCTTTTTTTGCTGCGGCGCCCGGGGAGCAGTTGGGGGTTCGGTGCCTTGCTCAAGGGTCTCACCTCAGTCGTGGTATTGAGGGTGGAAGAGAGCGCTGGATGGTTTGAGTAAAATATGCAAATATGATGACCATAGCTAGATCTTGATTCGTTTGGATCTTTGTAGTCTGCATAATCTTTGTTAATAAGGATAAGTAAAACAGGCTTTGCATGGGGAGCACCAGAAATGTAAGAGAACTCCAAAGCAGCAGAAATATAGGGGCTTTACCTCAAATGTAGGTAATCTCCAACTATTAATGTAATGTCACTGTCTTTATTGTAACTTTTAAATGTTTTCTGTGATTGCAGTATTTATGCTAAATATCGGGATTCAGATATGCAAGGCTGATCGAGACATGCAGAAGACTTGCAGCTGTAATTGCAGCCAGAGGTGGTTCTACCAAGTATTGACTTTTTTGTTTAACTCTTTTTACCAGAGGCCAAAAAATGGCGCTTGGGTTTGCTTGCGTTCAGCATTGAATTTATTTGTGATTTGTTTTAGAAATAGCAAGGAAAAAAAAATCCCTGTATTTAACTTGTATTGAAAACTTTTAGCCCATTTGCCCTGTTACACCAGCCATGTTTTAAGATATAGCGCAGTGCAATAAAGGGTCAATGCAAAGCATCAGTGCAAAGTGTTTAAGCAAACAAATTACTCACTGGCCGAGCAAATAATGTTCAGATTAAAAGTCATGATTTGCCATCTTTTTCTTTCACTTGAGTAAACCTAAACCCAATGCCATCTTTATGCCTGCTATAGAGCTCTCATTTGACTCCTTATGAGAACTCGTCGTCCTGACAGGATTAGATGAAGATAATGCCATTTATTAGAGAACGCACACTGACTCCTACCTCAATGCCCATCTCACTCTCCCTCAGCTGCAAGGATGTTTTTTGCCACATCCTAAAGGAACAGGATGTAGTTTCTTCGCTTCTGTGCATTACTCTTACTCTCCTTAAGAAATTATCTTACCTCTGTCCATCTGTCTTTGCTCAGCGGGTACTTATAATGGATTAAGATCACAAAGTGCTATGCTACTATACATCAAAATAATTCATATGCAATTTATATGTAGTTACATTATAGTCCATATGCAGAATAGATAACAGTGTTAATGCTGTTAGTTTAACATTCCCATTCAAGCAGATTTAAAAAGATTTAATATAATTGATGATGTTTGTGTTTTCCCTTCACATATGGGCAGATTGCCTCTCCTGACTTGGCATGGCCTAATGTCTATATGACAGTGTATACTTTATGCTTAGAGCCACTGTCAAAAATATTGAATTCATCTAATTAACATCTTATTAACTTCTTAGCCTTCAGAAATGAAACTGAAGTTGAAAAAGGTTTTTCGTTTATGAAGTTGGTTATGAACATTAACATCTGGCTACGTAAGATTAGATTTGGGCAAATTCTGTATGAAATACCAAAGTAAAAAAAGAAAAGAAACTGAAGCCATTAGGACATTTTCTTATCCGGGAAAATGTCGCTTACCAGCTCAGCTACTTAATAATTCAGAAGGACATTTAAATTAGTGTTGGCCAATCAGAGGAAAGCTACTAGGATCAACCCTTCACTATCACATGGGGAAGAATGGGAGATGTTTTGAATGAGAGACGTCTCTCTTATAAAACACCAGCTAAATTTGTCAAAGACTGGAAGAAGCTCTGTCGACTCAGAGGTCCTTTTTAAAAAGGCATTTTTTCTCTAGTGTACTCTACAGTAAGTGAATATATTTTATACTTTTCCTTTTTTTTATTTGGATTATTTTATTTGTCAGGAGATTCGTTTGACCAATACAGAAAATTGTTCTCTTTAATAGAAATAGAGCAAAGGTGCTGCAACCAATTTATCCTAGTAAACTGTTTGTCTTTGTCAGTTTCATGTTAAACCTATTTAAGTGATGTTTGGTAACTAAAGACATTGCATTCTTGCTTAAAGGACGAAGGCCCTCATTGCTCGATGTATGATCTATGGTATGAGACAGCCCGCGCTATTGTAACACGCGTGTTTTCTCTGAATGCACACGTGCGACTGTGATGTCTTTACTATGGCACTGGCACTGCAGCTGAAATTAGCAATAACAGTTTACTGCTAATTATTTCACTTAGATTTACTTTTACTTCAAGCGCCATGTGAATTGAAATGAAAATGAACCCAATCCATCTCCCGATTCTCCAAAAAACATTTGAGCCAGTTTGAGATCTGCCCTCTAAGGTGAACATGTACAAGACCTGATGAGGAAAGCCTAGCTCAACTTAACCCTTTAACTGACGTCTCAACCATGCAGTAGAGCTGACTTTGACAGTGCAAAAAAAAAACCTATGAGAAGGAAAAAAAATCTGCCCAGATTGGTGTAGGGCTCCAACCACCCTTAATCAATTTGCATAAAGCGTATCTTATTTCAACACAACTGTGTGTAGCAGCAGTTCCCGCACTTCCCCACTCTGATGATTGTCTGAATGTTAAAAGCGCTATACAAATAAAATTGAATCGAATCGAATTGAATTGACGACAGGGGCAGCACCACAAATCACTCCCCCAAAGATTAGGGCATAAAGCAGGAATTTGGTAGGCAAGGGATAACCCATGTTTTTCAGATAGAAAAGACCTTAAAGAATAGGAATATGATATTAAATATCAATGTTTTAAATCCATTGTGCCAGAATTTTACAAAAACATGCTCAACTGTGCGGTTGGTATGTCGGTGAAGGGTAGAAATGACCATGAGGCAGGGCAGATGTTAGCATAGTAGTTAGTCTGGTAGGAAAATGTTTGAGTGGAAAAAGCAAACAAATTACAGTGAAATTAGACTATTACTAAAACACAATATTATCCTATTACATTATTTGTCAGCATATACTTATAATATAAAGATTTTAAAAATAAAATGGCGATGTACCAAACTGTGCCGAAACTGTGCAGAAATGCCATACAATGGAGTATCTACACATGTATACAGATGTTTGTTCCAAGTTATTGATATGTTCGATATGAAATATGTAATCAAAATGAACTCAGTGATACCTGGAATTAGTGGTTTTTTTGTTTTTGTTTTTTTACAGTTTTGTTCATAGAATCAAAGTAGTCTAAATGTATAAAATGACGGACAATGCCTGATTTTAAAGCAGAAATGCCGTATGATGAAGTCTATGTCAATATATACAGATTGTATACCTAGCCATTGTAACTGATGGGACATTTACAGGCCTAAAACATGTTGATGGAGTGTAAAAAAAAAAAAGCAATAAACTGTTTTTAAGGTTTTAAAGAGAGATCAAAATGATTGTGTTTCACGAAAAACATTAAGAAATATAGCAATTTGTGAATAGCATCTTTTACCATAAACTGACATCTCAACCGTATGGTAGAGGTCTATAATTTATATAAAAAAAATAAATAAAAAAGGAAAAGAAAACTGTTAGACATTGTTATTTAGTTATTATTACTATTCACTGGTATTTATGGTTAAATATTTTAAATATTTTTTTCATCACCTATTTTAATGAGTGACAGTTAAAGGGTTAACCCACGTTGTGCTACTTAAGCAGGCTTGTGAATGTTGGGTTAAGCTACCTTACTGAAGCCCTAGGTTTTGTGCTTGCTTTGTGGTACAGCACTCGGGAGGAAGTCGAAGTGAGTGACTTCCCTTTAAGAAAACTTTATGTAGTTGCAGTTACCAGTCTTACTTCCCGATCACATTGTTTCAAGTAGGACTGCTGAGAGCATTATCACTTGATTTCTCACAGATCATCTCAAAATGTTTATTTCCTAGTGCCTTATCTCCTCCGTACCACGTCAGTGATGGGGAAAAGCATGTTCCAACTTCTGTCTCTCACAGGTGAGAGGAAAGATGTAACTGCTGTGAATAGCCAACTCATACCATTTTGTTAGACAGACGAAACTGTTCGGATGGTCCTCAATCTTATCCGCAAAGGGTCGGTGTGGATGCAGGCTTTCATTCCAACCAAGCAGGTTTGTTTAAATAGTTCATCTTAGTTTCCAATCGACTACCAAGTGTGCCACCAATTTGGCTGTGATGAAAGCCTGCAGCTACACGGATGCTTTGTGGATAAGATTGAAGACCCCTGTTTTAAACAAATAAGACGAGTCATTCAACCAAGTCGAAAAAGCCAATTAATTAATTAGCTCAGTTAATTCACACATATGACCTCTTCTGGAATTTGTCTCCGTATGTTAGCCGTTTTAGGTGCTGTTATGCCGCTAAATATATTTATTGGCATAGACTTGAGTAAAAATATCTTCCACTTATGCTTCTGCAAGCGTCCTTTTCTTTTGCCATATACCCATCATTTCATGCCTTTACAGCTCTCTGGAAGCTTTTATGGAATTTTGTGGACATCGCTAAGCGCAAATTCTCTGCACTTTAGGGGTGATTGGTATTTATCAGTATACACATGCTCGTATTAAGAAAATCAGCATTTTTGAAACTTTTGTAAATCTGGTAAAGATTTTTGGCAAAAAGATTGATAAAACGATTGATAAATGGCCCAGTGCTACAAAACAAATAGGGAAAACTATTTGCATAATTTCAGGTTGTTGTTTCATATACAAAATATGTACAATTGTGTTTAATATTTGTTTCTCTTTAGTAAAAAAAAAAAAAAAAAAGAAAAATATCTTACACTGAAAAGCAAAGATGAAACAAGGAAGTTGACAGATGTCCTTTCTAGCAGACCTAGTGTTGTAAAAACTTGTTCTTCTAATATATCATCTACAGAAGTTTTCCTCCTCGTCCTGTCTGTACCTTATAAGTACTACCTGGTCCAACAGGGGAAAAATTGGAGTGATGCTCAGACTTACTGCCGAGCAAACTACATCGACCTGGCTACTGTTGAAGGCAAGGGCGACATGATCAAGCTTCAGAATGAGGCACAGAAGCACCAGTTCACTTCCAGTGCTTGGATTGGCCTGTACAATGATGTTAATAGCTGGCGCTGGTCCCTGGAAAATCAGCCACTAGGAAGTTTGGCAGATTGGTGTTCCGACCAGCCTAACTACGCAATGGAAGCGTGTGCTGCTTTAAACCAGTGGTGTTGGTTCGATGTACCATGTTCAGTTTCATATCCCTTTTTGTGCTTTGATGGTGAGATATCAAATATATAAATATTGACATATTCACTTTGCCATTTAGTAAGAAATGAAGATTGTCTGGGGAACTTAAATTATAAAGTACCAAAGATGTTAAACAGCACATTTTAAAAACAATTGGAGCTATCCAATAGGCAAAAATACAATAGACAAAATACTGTTGGTTTAATAAAATCCAGATAGGAGCTGAAGGGTTCTTTGACGCATGAAGGATTTGTGAAAAGTGAGTTAAAGAATCCACGTGTACAGGGATTAACATGTACAATGTCTGACAAATTAATAAATGTCAATGAAATGTGACTGTTTTTAATCAAGCAACCTGTTTTATTTTTTATTATTATTATTATTCTTTTTGAATCAGTAGTTAATCCTGTGTTTTTCGATTCTGACAGTCAGGAACACTGGGTCCAGCAGATACGTTCTTATTTCTACTTCTATGGCATTTCACGATGCTCAGAGTTACTGCAGAGAGCATCACACAGACCTGGCCAGTGTGAGAGATGTAGAGGAATATTCAGTTATAAAGAATACAGTCTCTTCTAATTCTTGGGTTGGTCTGTTCAGAGACCTGTGGAAATGGTCAGACCAGAGCAACTTCTCTAACATCAGTTGGGTGTCAGGAAAACCGTCGGATGCGGGCAAGACTGATAATTGTGGTCATTTTATTAATGGCCAGGTTGACGCTGCACAATGCTCTGAGATAATGCCTTTCTTCTGTCTCTCAGGTGAGTTAAAGTCCTGCTCAGGCTCATATTTTTCACTACTTTCAACGGCTTTTAGAATGCAAGTTTAATTTTGTGTGTTTCTCTATGTGCATGTGCATATTTCTGCCTTCAGATTTTACAAAAAAACAAATCATGAGAATGAAGGTTCAGTCGAATCAGGATGTGAATGATCCCGCAGTAAAGGCAGCAATCTTACAGAAGGTGTGACAAATCCTCCAGAATTTATTATGCCAATTCCCTCTTACAACATTAAGCACTTTAGTCTATATCAGAAAAGTTGTGGCACATGGTCTTTGTTGTCATTATAATTATAATGTACAGTAGCAGACAAATCTCATAAGACTTCAGTGCCCATATTCTGCATTATTTAGTAATAAATGCTACAATTTATTTTTCAGATCAAGCAAAACCTAAAGGAGCTTGGGATAGCAAAGAACACCGCAATGAAATGGAGAGAGCAACCCGGTGGCATGGTCTTTCACAAGACAAGAGAGAATAATTATGAAGGAATTAAGCCCAGGGAAAAATGTGACCTCTAAATCAGTTAATGTAAGCCTTCTTTTCTTTAGGTTGAAATTGAACAGAGCTTACTTTTTAGTGCTTTTTGGACTGTACATAAAACAAGAATGAAAATCATCAACATCAGCTTTAATTATTCGATTTCGCTAAGCATTAAGCCGGCATTTTTTTTTTAATCATTAAGTCTACAGTCCACATGCTTTACGGATCATAAAATAGCACTTCAAGAAAACTGAGCAAAGGAAGTAGAATCTTTTTGTTATTTTTCTTGTCATAATAAGTTCGTGTTCATGTAGTTGCTCATGTGCATACTCATGATTACATTGCACTGTACTCTTACAATATACAGTCATTGGAAAAAGAACATACATCCTCCTTCAATATTTTTATTTATCAGTGCCTAATTAATAATTGTGTGGTCCTGACCAACTTTTATAAACAAACAAATCACCTCAGTTGACAACAAAAAACACAACAGATTTCAATATGTAGTTTTTTTTGTTTTGTTTTTTTTTTCCCCCAAACAGTAAACCAACATTCAGAAACCAGGTGGGCCATATTCTGTTTAGAGAGAAGGGGCTTTTTCCCAGCCACCCTTCCATTGATACTTGTTCAATCTTTTTCTGATTGTGCTCTCATGAAAATAAATATTTAATTTGCCTACAGAGGCCTGTGGGTCACATGATGTAGCTGTTTGGTTTTTCTTTAAGCCTCTGAGCATTAAACAATCCGACCTTGGACTGAATTTGCTGGGACGCCAACTCCTGGGAAGATCGGCAACTGTCTTGTAGGCTCTCCATTTATAACCAGTCCTCGTCACTGTAGAATGGTGAATTTCAAATTGTTTGGAGATAGCCTTATAACCCTTCCAAGATTGATGAGCAGCAATGATTGCTTCGCTGTGGTCACGGCTGATGTTCTTTCTTCTTGGCATGATGTGGACACACTCCTGAGTGCTCCAGAACACCAAACTTTGCTTTTAGAGGTAGTCACACTTCTTGATGATTAACTAATCTTGTGTATCTTGTGTATCTTCTGTATTAGTAACACCTGGCTGCTAATTAGTATCTTAATGATTGTGGAAGTAGGAAGGGTGCACTTATTTTTTTCTCACCTGGTTTCTGAAGGTTGGTTTACTTTTTGGGGAAAAAATTACAACATATTGAATTCTGTTGTATTTTTTGTCATCACCTGAGGTTATTTGTTTGTTTTTAGAAGTTTTTAGAAGAGGACCACGCAATTGTTAATTAGGCCCTGATGAATAGAAACTGTCTAGTGTTCTAACAGAGGCTTAATCATTTATCCAATGTGTAAATACTATGACTACACAATTATTTTTAACGATTTAGTATTTAGATAATGTATTTGTAAGACTAAACAACTGTTAATAGATAAAGGTACATAACCTATGGCTATATATGTATGGAGCTTTAAAATCTTTTTAATAAATGCAGTTTTGCAGTTCCTACAATGAAACTTTTTCATATGTAGTTCATGTTTGTAAACATATTTGTATCCATCAGTAAATATGCACTTCAGTTTCTTCTGCATGTTGATGCAATATTAATTTCATAAGTATGTTTATATCCATCATTGGCATTATATGCAGTCATGTAAGACTAGGCATCTCTATACACTACATCAAACTTATGACACAGGAAATCATTATGGAGTGGCACAACGGCGCAACAGGTAGCACTGTCACCTCACAGCTCGAGGGTCCACAGTTCAGTCTTGAACTCAGGTTACGATCTGCTCTGAGTTTTGCATCTTCTCCCCATGTACATGTTGGTTTCCACACAGAGATCCGCTGCAACCCTTGCCAGGATAAAATGGTTACAGAAGATGAAAGAATGAAAGAATGAATTCATTATGAACGGATCTTTTTAGACCTTTGTACCTAAACTAAAGCTGAAATTGATCATAATTAGTCAAATGTGTACAATCCATTGGTAAACATTACTATCACACATTTACAAATTATCAAATAATCCAAACTAGCCCACGGCTGATTTGAATCAACAACCTTTACTTACAAAACAATACAAACAAATTTTACCCAACAACAGTGACCTCCACCACCCAAGAAAATTTCCACCATGTAACTTAATTAAAGCATACTCTTTTAAAATGCCTTATACAGTTTACAATACCTGGATGGTGCTAAATAAAAAAATTCATTAAAATCAAGCCACTCTGTCCTAAATCAATTATTTTATCAAGACATTCATAACATTTCTGAATTGTCGTCGTTCAAGTTCATGGCATTTTTCTTCTTAATTAAGTTCTTTGACCTTGCACTCAGTCTAGCCAGTCAGTTCCATGTAGTGCTTCCCAGTAGACCTTAAACACAAAGCCTCTCACCCCCAGAGAAGTGATAGGTGGAAAGGTACAGTGCATCCCATGCTTATCTAAGGACACTGCTGAGTTGGAATCCTGCCATTAGAAATTTAAATTTTGAATGCAAAATCTGAATTTAAATGTTATTATTCTGAATGTGTATCACACTGTATCATACATCTGAAATCGATTTTTGAAATGAAGTTGATTTTCTTGGTTTGCAAAATAGCAAAACAACAGTCTATACTCCGAAATTGAAATTTCACTCTTAAGGGTATGTATTTAATAGCTACTGAAACGTTCCCAATGAATGGCTACGTCTTTTATAATGGCACCAGGTGCAAACCGTCTTCAATTCCGCAAGGTTACAAGAGTCCCTATGATGGATTGCCTATTATTATTATTATTATGATTATCAACATATAATATGTAGTGATTAGCAATTAAGATGGCATTTCAAGGCCCAGTTTATAACAAGGCCCCTCTCTAACTGCCAGGGTTGAGAAAAGTTTGCCACATTGTGAGTGGATTTTAGTGAAGAACATAAACAAATGCCTGATATCATCAGATAAGCTGCTAAGACAACTGCCAGACGCCTCTTACAGGGCAGGGAAGGAGACCCCCATCACCCACATGCGCATGAGGAAGGCCACAGGTTGACCGTAATTCCTAAGGTTCAGCCCAGCACTGCCATAAAAATTCTTTAAGAATCCATCCATCTTGCCTTCAACCCTTACCAATTTTCCCGCCCCTGCTTCTGAAATGGATCCCTACAAAATGATGCTACCACCACAATACTTCACCAGAGAACCCTTTTCCACATGTTTGTGGAGTGTCTCTAGCGTGCCTTTTTCAAAATCCAAATGAGACTTTGTATGACTTTTTTCAAGAATGGCTTTCTTCGCAACACTCTTCCATAAAGTCCTGCTTTGTGGATTGTCCTATAAACAGCTTCTCTGAGCTCTGGATCTCGCCAACTCTTCACAGTTACTTTGCATTTCCATTTGAAATTTAGCGGACATTGATCGTTCTTGTAAACGAAAATGCAAACGGTAATACGTGATTTGCATTTGCGTTTGAATTATTTCACATTTCAAGTTATTATGCATCCACAAATAGGAAACGCAACTGCAAGTACAACTTGCAACTGCTTTTGAAATTTGTCCGGAAAACACTTCCATAGTTTACAGAGAATGGTGCAAAATACAAAACATCCAGTGAGCATCAGGTCTGAGGACAGAAATGCCTTGTTGATGATAGAGGTCAACGGAGAAAGGCCAGACTGGTTCAAGCTGACAGAAAGGATGCAATAACTTGGATACCCACTATGTATAATAGTACTGGTGCATTATCATGTTGGAAGAGGCCATCAGAAGATTGGTAAATTGAGGCCATGAGGGGATGCACATGGTCAGCAACAATATTCAAATTGGCTGTGACATTCAAGCCATGATTGACTGGCATTAACGGGCCCAAAGTGTGCCAAGAAAACATTCCCCACACCATTACACCACCTCCACCAGCCTGCCTAAAGGTTCGACATGTTGTGCATTCTGAGATGCTTTTCTGCTCACCACGGCTGTAAACACTCTGAACACTCATCACACCCTCAAGATGTGGAACCTGCAGAAAACAACGCCTGCTAAAAAAGTAAGCGTGCCCTCTGGTGGTTGGCGGCCAGATTGCATTTTTGCACACTGTCCTAGATACTGACAGAAGAATAATTTAAACACATTTATAATGGTCTTAAGAAATTTTTGGTGTGTGTGTGTTACAGAGTTGGGTGTGCCCTCCTCAGTGGATCTGGTGTGCAGTGAACCCGCCTACATGGTCACGTCCTTCACTAACGTCAAGATCGTCCTCTTCAACACGGAGACACAACAACTAGTGCAGAGCCTCGAGTCTACTACTGAGTCTGGTACACACACACACACATACACGACTAGTGCAGAGCCTTGAGTTTACTGCTGAGTCTGGTACACACACACACACACACACCTAGTGCAGAGCCTTGAGTTTACTACTGAGTCTGGTATACACACACACACACACACACAGGCAGAGAGACAGCTACACACACATACACAGACACACAAACCAATTCACACAGAGTCTCTGTCTCTGTGTCTGTCTCACTAACCAATAGAGAGAGAGTCAAACACGCACACACACACAAACAGAGGGATGGATGGCTGGACAGAGACACACACACACACACACACACACACAGAGGGGCAGACACACCCCTAGTGGAAAATTCCTCTGAAAAGACATTTTCACATTCGCATCAGAAACTTAGTGTTAATTCAGGCTCACTTACGCGTGACTGATGACTTTTTTTAAATTTATTTTTTATAATTTCAGCCTTCAGGATTAAAAGCTCTTGTGTTTATTAAACACGGCCTGGTTATTATCTTTTCCTCCCCCGGTGCGTCCTGTCAGATTAACAAAGTGCTGAATCACCCGACTCTCCCCATCACCATGCCGGCTCAGGAGAACCGCCACATCAAGTTCTATGACAGCACCACAGGTACGTGCAGTTCAGCTCTCAGCAACCAGAGGGCTCTATTACATAATACAAACTGCTCTTTGGTGCACATGTGTGGCATTATAAGGGTTTTTTCTTGCAGTTTTATCTCAGGAGCTGAAGCGTTTGTGTTTTATTTTCCCAACAGGGAAACCCATCCACTCCATGGTGGCCCGTTTGGATGCTGTTACGAGCCATGCTGTGGATCCGAATGGCCCGTATTTGATGTAAGTAAGTGCTAGAAACGCCACAGGGTACTTTTCATTTCAGTGGTGATTTATGGGAGGAGAATCTGACATCTAGTGAATTAGTTCCAAGATTTTCGAAGTCTTTCCAAGTGAACTGGACACCTTGGAAGCCCCGCCCCCTTTTTAAGGTTTTGCCAGTTGCTCTCGTCTCATCTGGAAATAAAATCTATCAATGTGTGTCCGACTTAGATAACATTACACATGATTATCAGTTATATCAGTTAAAGATATTTATTAGGGAAATTTTTCAGACAAAAATGGTTCAAAAATAAACCCAAAAAACAAACAGACCAAATTATTACCAAAACAAACTACATTATGATTCTGAAATAAAGCATAAAGCCTTTTCAAAATCTCTTTAAAACCGAACGTGTCCAAACTTTTGACTGAAGGCATAATATATGTTTAACATTCAGACGAAGTTGAACAAGCAGATGAAACGTGATAAAGGCGCTAAAGCGCTAAAGTTCAGCATTAATTTTATTGTATTTTTATTTTTATTTATTTATTTTTTTAATCCAGCACACATGGGCCGTGACATTTCTTCATCCGCCAGCAATCCTGGCCGGATTCCCATGAGGAATTCAGTTAATTGAAGCTGCATTTATTCACTTAAATCTCATTTCATAACTCATCCATAGAGGTTCTTGAAGGTCGCACAAGATTACCTCCAGTTTCTCCCTCAAGTTTTTGGGCCATTTTTCTCACCAGATCATATTGTTTGGCCATATTCCAGGTTTCTGTATTTACTAAAGAGGTTCTCTTGGTATCTTGCCGATGAGATGATGCTGTAAATCCACACCGCGGATCTTTATCAGCTCTGATCTCCTGTCATGCATCAGCTCCGACATCGTCTTCCTGTGTTCCAGAGCTCGACCTTTGTGAACTGAGGTTTAGAGCTGGTCATAAGGTTTTCCCGAGGCGACTGGTCAGTGTGTCGGTGTTGGACAGTTGAAACACAGCAGCAATGGAGGTAAGAGCTTCCTTGGATCCTTTCCACATTAGCCAATGTTTATTAAATTACTTGTTATAAGTGGAAAGGCTGGCTGATTTAATTGAGTTTCAATGGCAGTAGGAGTAAAGCAGCTAACCTTTAGATCAGAGATTCAAAAAAAAAACTTGAACTGTAAAAAATAAATTCCACAGACCCCCTCAGTATGGATTTATTTCATGAACATTATTTAACTTTTTCAAGTAATTAGAATTTTTTTTTTTTTAATTTGGTTTTGTTTTCCTGAGCATATTAGGTCTGAGTTGCCTTTGGTGCTTGGACCCCTAAATGTTATAGCTTATAATTAATATACAGTAAATATCACAGAGTAGTTCTACTTTCCTTTTTTTTTTTTTTTTTTTTTTTTTTTTTTTTTTTTTTTTTTTTTTTTTTTTTTTTTTTTTTTTTTTTTTTTTTTTTTTTTTTTTTTTTTTTTTTTTTTTTTTTTTTTTTTTTTTTTTTTAAATTTGCTTATGTAGATGTTTTTGTGTAAAATTGTGTGTAACGGTAACTCTCTTGAACTGTTCATTAAGTCTCAAATTGCAAACAATGATTAATTAATAACAACTAACAATGATAATATGCTATAATGAATTACTACATGATGTATTAATAACTTAATAACTAAAGAAGCCTTTCTTGAGAGGAACCGGGAAACTACAGCTTCTGAACTTCGCCAAGTCTCACTGGAGCTCGAGGTGGAGTCGTGTTTTGTGGTTTGATCAACAACACGTTGAAGGAAAAAAGAAACGTAATAAAAGGCAACAACCATAAACTCATTTTAACACGTTATGGTGGAACATTGATGATTTGGAGCTGCTTTTGTTTGTTTGTTTTTGTGTTTGCTGGTTTTTTCAAAGGTTTTTGTAAAGCTTCATGACATCATGAATTCTGCTGAACGCCAGCACATTTTAGCTCAGAAACCTGATTGCATCTACCAGGAAGTTACGGCTTGGCCTTTGAGATTCATGTAATGAACCCGGAAATGCTTGTAGTGGTCATCTCCATCTCAGGAAAGAGGGAGAGAGATGGACAGGAAGAATGAGAGGGAGAGACGTTGAAAATGGGGAAGGAAGAATGATGGACAGAGACAGGAAGAGAAATATCACTAATGTTCAGGTCAGATATGGAGACTGGATAAAATCTTGAGACGCAGACTGTAATTGTCTAATTTTTGAATGTGTGTGTGTGTGTGTTTGGGTGGTCGATTCGCCTGGTAGTCTTCCCTCTGTGAGGATGTGATCTGAATTTAAGTGAAGTAGAAGCATGAGTCAGCAAGTCAAGGTTTTTTTTTTTTTTTTTTTTTTTTTTTTTTTTTTTTTTTTTTTTTTTTTTTTTTTTTGTAGCTGCATGACAACATAAACTCACGTAATTTTTACCCCTGTGAGAGTTGTTAGAGCAGCTGTGATCAGGTGTTGGTCTCTTTAAATGTTATCAGTGTTCTCAGTCATAAGCGTCATCACCAGTGTCATTTTTGTCATCAGCGTCATCATAAGCGTCATCAGCGTCATCTTTGTCATAAGTGTCGTCATCATCATCATCATAAGCCTCTTCAGAATCAACTTTATCATCAGCATCATCATCAGTGTGATCTTTGTCACCAACGTCATCGTCATCATCTTTGTCATAAGCGTTATCAGTGTTATCAGCATCATCAGATTTGTCATAAGCGTCATCACCAGTGTCATTTTTGTCATCAGCGTCATCATAAGCGTCATCAGCATTATCAGCATCGTCATCTTTGTCATAAGTGTCGTTATCATCATCAGTGTCGTTTTTACCATCAGCATCATCAGCATCAGAGATTAAAAAATAAAAAATAAAAAAAACTAAAGCAACACATACACACAGCTCCCAGATAATGCTCTCTGTTGCCGAATGACACACTGAGTGATTGGATTCTTTGTGTGTGTGTGTGTGTGTGTGTGTGTGTGTGTGTGTGTGTGTGTGTGTGTGTGTAAACAAGCATGACAGAAACTGCAGCATTCTCCCTCTCTCTGCTGCACCACCATAGAGCCTCAGTCTATACAACTCCTCCCATGTTTGAGTGGAGAGACAGAGCGGGAAAGAAAGATGGAAATGTGGAAAATCAAAAGGGGGAGAGAAAATGCAAGTTGGGATGCAAAGGAGAGAAAGATGGAAAATAAACAGAAAGGGGGCAAAATATAGGAAAAAAAAGAATTCATGGAAATAAAGAGCCAGAGAGGGAGGAAAACCAGATGAAGCGAGAAAGTTAGAGAAAAAAAATGAGAAATTAAAATTGATGGAACTTGGAGAGAGGAAGAAAGGAAGCAATAAAAAAGAAATAGAGAATGGGAGAGAAATGAAGGGGAAATAAAAAAAATAGAAGAAGATAGGAGATGAAGTGAGGCAGGGTTTTAAAAAAAGTGTAAGGAAGAGGATGAGTGAAAGAGAAAAAGAGTAGAAATAGAGAGAAAGGAATAGAAAGATATAAGGATGGAGGGGAAGGAGATGGAAAGAGACAAATAGAAAGGTGGCAAAGGATTGAGAGTGAGAGAGAGAGAGAGAATGGGAAGAGAAGGGAAGAGTGAGCTATAGAAAGGGAAAGCAGAGAGAGAGAAAAGAAATAATGCTAGAAAGGTGGAGAAAGAAAGAATAGAGAGAGAGAGAGAGAGAGAGAAGAATTAGAGATCAAAAGGGAAGAGAAATAATAGTGATATAGAAAGAAGAAGAAGAAAAGGGCTAGAGAGGGAGGCAGTGGAGGAAGATTGAGAAAGAAAGGAAGAAAATGATGGAGAGAGAGAGAGAGTATTGAAGTATGTGTAAGGTGAGGGCTGGCCAGGTGTGTGTGTGTGTGTGTGTGTGAGAGAGACTTGGAAACCCTGGGGCTGCCTGGAGGGGGTTAAGGAAGGAGCTGTGGTTCTGCAGCACACACACACACACACACCCGGAGGAGTGGAGGTGGAGAGCAGTTGCGCTGTTGATCATGGAGCTCCATCATCAGAGTCGGCTGAGTTCCGCGGGTTTGGAGACGAGACCTGATTTGACCTTTAACCCCGGCGGCCGAGCGGCGAGCACCAGCGTCGTCCAGCAGCAGGATTATCTGTCCAGCGTGTGGCTCAGCAAGAAGGACAAGCTGGAGCAAGTAAGTGTCTGTCTGTCTGTCTGTCTGTCTGTCTGTTTCTCTCTCTCTCTCTCTCTCTCTCTCTCTCTGTGCGTGTCTCTCGCCCATGAACCCGTGCAAACCCGCTGTCTGTTTATGCCTTTAAATCCTAATCACGAGGTGAATTACAGAGCGTCATGTTGCGTGGAAAAGTTATAAACTTAGAACAGAAAACGAGAGCGAAAGGGGGAAGAGAGATGTCAGAGGTGGAATAAGAGAAAGGCAGGAAAAAAGGAAAATGGACATGGGAAAAGAGGAAAAAGACCAAGGGAGAAAGAAGAGGAACTAGAGAAAATGGGAAAGGGAGAGAGGGATGAAGAAGCGGAGACTTCATGGAGTGATAGATGGAAAGAGCAAGAAAGAGAAAAAAAGATGGAAACATTAAGGGAGAAAATGAGGGAGGAATAAATAAAAATAGAGAAATTAAGAAAGAGAGAAAGATGAAAGGTGAAGAAAGAGGTAGAAAGAGAGAGAAGGACAAAGAATTAGACAGAAAAAAGAAAGATGGACATGGGAAGGGAGAAAAAGATGAAAGGAAGAAGAAAATGAACTAGGGAACTGGAGAGAAATATGGCACAGGTGAAGTGAGAGGTAGATGAAGAGCACTAGATTGAGAATGAAAGGAGGATAGAGAGAGTGAAAAGAAGAAGATGGACATGGGAAGGGAGAAAAAATGAAGGTAGGAAGAAGAGGATGAAGAGCAGGAGTCGGAGAGGGAGAGAGAGAGTGCAACAAGAAAGATGGAAATGGTAAATAGAAAGAAAATGAAATTGAGAGAAAGAGAGAGGGGCAGAAAGAAAGAGGTATGAAGAGAGGGAGACTGAGATGGAGAGAGCGAGGCAGGAAAAACTCTGACTCTGTCTTTGTGCTGACTCTGACTCTGTGTCTCTGTCTCTGACTGTCTCTGTCTGAATGCCTCTGTCGCTACCTTCTGACTCTGCTTCTGACACCGTCTCTGTCTGACTCTGTCTCTATCTCTAGCTTTGTCTCTGTCTCCAAGTCTCTCTCTGTCTCTGGCTATGTCTCTGTCTCTAAGTCTCTCTCTATCTCTGGCTATGTCTCTGTCTCAATGCCTCTGTCTCTAGCTCTGACTTTGCCTCGGAGTCTTACACTTACTCTGACTCCTCCTACTCTGTCTCTGTCTCTGTTTCTGTCCCTGTCTATCTCTGACGTTGTCTCTGACTCTGTCTCTGTTCCTGTCTCTGACACTGTCTCTGTCTGACTCTGTCTCTAACTCTGACTTTGCCTCTGTCTCAATGTCTCTGTTTCTATCTCTGACTCTTACTCTGATTCCTTCTGACTCCTTTACCTCTTTTCCTGACACCATCTCTGTCTGACTCTGTCTCTAACTCTGACTTTGTCTCTGACACTGTTTCTGTCTCTAACTCTGTCTCTATTTCTGACTTTGTTTCTGTCTCACTGTCTCCGTGTCTGTCTCTGACTGTTACTCTGACTGCTCTGTCTCTTTGTCTCAGTCTCTGACAGTCTCGGGCTGACTCTGTCTCTAACTCTGTCTCTGACTCTGACTCTGCAGCTCCAAACCTGTCACTCAGCAGCTCGCTCTCTCTCTCACTCTCTCTCTCACTCTCTCTCTCTTTCCGCAAACTCATTTCACACCTCGTCGCTTTTATCCCTTTATCACATCCCTGATTAGAATAAATAATCCGGAGTGGAGACTTTAATGCTGATTCACAAAATACCAAGACACCATCTGAACCTGAACACAGTCTGGGGTCTGTTCTGACAAAGAAAGAGGGAAGAAGGAAAAGCAAGAACGAGAGAAAGAAAGATAGAAATAGGGAAGAAGTAAAGAAAGAAATAGCGAAGAAGTAAAGAAGGAATATGGAAAGAGGATAGGAAAGTAAGAGGCAAGGGGGACGAAGGAGGGAAAGAAGGTAAGAAGCAAAGAGGAAGAAAGAAAGAAAGAAAGGGATGATCTGAACCTGAATGTGGTCTGCTGTTTTGAGGTGATTAGATTTTTGTGGCAATCATTTTGTTATTCTGTGGTGATATCAGATACTGTTGTGTTTATTGACCTCGCGCGCACACACACACACACACACACACACACACACACACACACACACACACACACACAGAAGTTCTGTTCTGGTGCAATTCCTGTCTCTTTTTTAGAGTTTAAAAAAAGCCTGTAATAGAAGTGACAGAGGAACAAACCACTGTAACATTAATATAAACTGAAAACTGAAACCAGGATCATTAAAGGGGCAGTAAGTAATTTTTAAAGTGGTCCTACATTTGTAATAATCGTATGTTCTACGTTTAAAGTTATCACCATATTACCATGAACTGATCTGTTTTCTTTCTTTTTCTTTTTTAAAGTTATCACAGACCTAAAACTGCCCAACTCCATCTCGAATTCAAGATACTTTTTTAACACGTAGTTCGGTATCAAGCCAAGTGAGTTCCTTTTTAATGAAAAGGGGCACAAAAGCGTCTTTGTTCTTCCTGGGGGCGGGGCTGATTTCTGGGCCAGAAAAATAAAATATAAGGATAAAGTAACGAAACTAGCCTGTCTATTACATGGAAATATTGCACATTGATAGTCTTTACTACAGTTCTAGGAAACTATTTTTACAATGGCAAACTCCAACATATTTCTTGTTAATACAGATTTGTTCTGGTGTTTAATAAAACCCTGTTATAAATAGGGATGGAGCTTATTTCTGGGCCAGAAAAATCAAACAGAAGGCTAAATTAAGGAAACTAGCAAGTTTTATTGGGTAGAAATATTGCACATTATAGGTTTTCCAAAGTATCTTTGAAATAGTATTATTTATGATGTTTCTGGGAAGACTTCTGAAAATTGCAAATAGCACCTTTAATTTCAAATTCTGACTTGCTCTACCGTTTGTTTTGCTCGTGTACGACTGAGGTTATATTACTGAGCCAAACAATTTCTTTTATGGTGAGTGTGTGATGGATTGTAGCAAGGGTGGCATTTCTTGCTTCACTTTACGAGAAGTGAAAAAGGGAAGACAGCTGGATGTAGAGGGTGAAAACATCAGCCTCAGTCATGGACAGGATATGAGGTCACCGCATGGTGCTAATAGAGTCATAATTCCAGGTGCACTTCAGGACAATCGGACAGTTTAATCTTATAACCTGGGGTATAAGTCATAATTATATAAAGTTCAGGTCCACTTCTTCAAAAGCTTGACTGCATCTTTTGAGTGAACATGGAGTACTTTGCGATGGGGACATTAAACACTTAGTGCAAGTACTAAAAAGAAATCAAAAGATAATGATTATTGATTTATGCTAATATATGTAAATAGATCAACAAGCTCTCGGTCAGTGATAAATTACCCCCCGTCCGTAGAAGTTTAACCAGTTAGCTTTCGCATCACGCCACACCTTCGATTCGCCTGCTTTTCCATTCCACACACGTGTGCTTCCTCAGCTGTGAGCCAAGTCATTATTTTCAGCTGGATGTACTCTGAACCTGAGATGCCCTGTTGCCATGGAGATCAACTGAACGAGCCAAACTGGAGCGAGAGGAAGTTTCGGATCTGAGCTACTTTTTCAATGCTTTTGTGAATGAGTTTTGAGGACGAAGCGCTGTCAGTGACACAGCTGTCGACATTCCGCTTAACTCCCATCCTGTTTAATTAAGAGGCTTAAATCTCGATTAGAGAAGTCTAGTACAGAAATTAGAGCGCCGAATGAGCCGCAGCCACATCCTGTAGTCACTTAGTGCTCTCAAACGCTAACGCTAGGAGTCTAACGCTATGTATTTGATCTTAACATGCGTATAGCTTCCTTGTTTCCTTACAAACAAACGCTTAAAGCTACATCAGTTTTCCTCAAATCCAATTATACATTTTAAAGCGGCAGTATGTAACGTGTAGAGCCGTCTGCTCCCTGTGAGAGGAATATCAACAGACACTCCGTGCCAGTTAAACCTACAAGCCTCGTGAGTTGAGTTTTAAGAAAATGAGCAACTCTGTTCGAACTGATAAGAGGTCGTCATTTCTGGGCCATAAAAATGCAATCCAAAGCTTTAAATGTATTGTTTGCAATATTTAAAGGGCTCTGCTGCCTCTGAGGTCATTTGCAATCATAATAATAAAAACAAGCTTTCAGACCAACCCACTAAGCAGCTGTGCTTCAGCAAGGGGTGGGGCTACATTTCCAGGCCAGAAAAATATATAAATCCTTGACATTAATTAAATTAGTCAAATCTGTTGCATGGCAATTTGGAAATTTATGGTTTCCTGGGGTGCCTCTGAAAATCCTAATTATTACAGAGTTAAAAACACCTACAAACATTTTGCAAACTGCATCTTTAAGTTTAGACTGAGATGCAGGATTAGTGGTCAGTGGTTTTTAAGGAAAAGGGGCACTCGTCCAGCAGGGGCGGAGCCAATTTCTGGGCCGGAAAAGTGTAAGCAGAAGGTTTAAAGAAATTTTGTAATTCTAATCTGTAATTTTACAGACTAATGAAATAATATTTATGAAAAAAATGTCCTCCATAACCAACCTGTGCTTCACCTGGGGGCGGAGCTTATTTCTGTTTCCAGAAAAATGCATGTAAAACTAAACCTGGAATAAAGAATACAGGCAATTCTCGTTAAGCACAGGTTTAGATGGATTAGAAACACATGTAAACTTTATATTGAACAGAAAAGCTTCGGCTCTATCGTCAGGAGATGAGCTCGAATCCAGACGCCGCCACAGCCGTCCGTGGCGAGGAGTCAAGACTCTGTAGGTGGGAGGGGCCTATTTTTGCTCTTTCCTGTCAATCAGGGTTAGGCAATCATGGGTGTACGTGAGTACGTGTATGAGGAAGAGGGCAGATAGCGCTTTTCCATGAGCGTGTTATGCTGCTGATGTAAAGATATGATATCGGAGGAAGCACATGCCAGCCTTCACCTTTCCTAGTTGGTCGCTGTCACGTGATCTAGATAAACTGGAAGAGGGCTAACACAAATAAGGAGAAATTTGGGGAGAATCCATTATTTGGGACATAATGGGGTTAAATCCATTTTCGGAAGAAAAAAAAAAGAGCTACATCTTTAATGATGCAGTACCTTTATTCTGAACGACACTTAATTATACCTTAAATTTTTAGAGGAAAGATGATGGATACTTTTAAATATCCTTCCCTGCATGGCTACTGCATCTATAAAGTAACCTGCTTATGGAGGAATGCTTACTGATCACTACAGGTGTAATGATCAGACCATTTAGACACATGCGTTGATTTAAAAAAGGCAACGATCATAAATTAGTTATTGGCGATTATAATAGATTATGATTTGAGCATTATTGAAGAGGAACAGTCAAAAACTGAAGTCCTTCTCTACGTCGTCGTCATTCATGACTCAAACTCGGTTAGTATATTCCAGTCTGTCAGGAGTAGGATCAAATATCAAAGGGAAATCTTATCATGTCATGTGGAAGCCTGAGGTTTTCTCCCCCGCTGATAACTCAGTAATGTGCCGTCTCCGGTGGCGGTGAGATGATCTACAGCGCAGTGATGCGCACTAAAACAGCTTTACGGCTTTAATTATGCTGATCGACTGGCGATGTCACTTTTTGTGGTGATGTGCTTATATAAACACTCTGTAATAATAAACTGCTGAGTGGACGAGCGGTGTGTGTAAGTGCAGTCAGTATAGAATTAGCATAAATCTGTCCGTGTGTGATGTTCAGCATTTGAGGGATTGATGGAGAAACTGAATATGTCCTGAACATCATAAAAAAAAAATTAAAAAAAAGGGAAAGTCAGTGTGTGGATAGTGGCGCAAATGATCCAAAGCATTTCTACAGACAAACGGACACGGACACCTGATCATCTTGTGAATCTTTAATATTTAATGTAATTCTCCTGTAATTTACCAAATTTGTTCACATACTGAAAAAGATAATATGAAAACGATGAAAAAAATAAAGTGAAAATATCTTGGATATGGGAAAATCTATCATTCTTAAGAGATTATTGTCGAATATTGTACTGCATCATACTGAAGCATAACTTTTCCAAAAAAAGAGAAATAAACAGAAATGTTTGTGCGTTGTTAAAGAAGGTAAAATAAAGTAGTAGAGAACTTGTTTATTTAAAATGAACAGAAATGTCTAGAAATATGTTAGATAAATTGAGAACCATTCTTCATAGAGATATGAGATACATTCCACATTTTTTTCTAGTGGACAAAACAATCATGTTAAATATAGTAATGTCTGTAGAATAAAATCTTATATTTGTTTATTACTTTGTCATTATATTGTTTCATTTTCTACAAATAATCAAGGCAGTAAAACAAATAACAGCACACAACAAAAGCATAGCGACAAAAGAAATCATGGCATTGCAAAACAAAACAGAATATAAAGAATACACGCAGCACAGCGTTAATACAAGCAAAACAAAACAGACAAAATGGCAAGAACATGAACAAAACATGGAGAATAACAACAAAAACTTGGCATTACAACATTAGAACAAATAAAACGAAAAATGAAACAAAGCATATAAAATTTTTTTTTTTTAAAAACATGACATTATAAAACAAAATATATAAAACAGCAAAACTTCAAACAACAAAATGAGCAAAATGTGTCAGAAAAAAAAAACCTGGCGTTACCAAACACAAAACAGTATGACGTGACATGCCATAAAACAAAACTCACAAAACAAAACACATAAAATAGAGAGACATAAAATTGTACGTGAACTCTAGAATTCATATCTAGATGATTTTGTTTAACAGACAAACAAAATTTATAACTTATATCTTTTTTGCTCTGGTCTTTGACACCCAACAGTGTAAAATGTTTATTATTTAATACAGTAGACTATTTGGCTTGTAAGGTGACGATGATGATTTGGACAGCAGAGGGCGCTCCTCTCCACCTCTCCACAACTCAAACTCCATCGCTGTGTAGAGTTACAGAATGCTCACGCCGGTGAAACCTGCTGCAGTCAGTTGTTCTTGGGCCGAGAGCAGCACAGCCGTCACGTCACGGCTCATAAACATCTGGATGATGCTGAGTTTGGCCTGTTAACCTTCGCTCGTCCACTCATCACTTCCTCCTTGGCGTAATTCGGTCCTGCGTCTGTCATCGCCTCGACGGGGTTTGAATAATGGCAGGGTGCAGTCGTTTATCATGAAGGTTAATAAACAGGACGGGAGAGAGCGATAGAGGTTCTGCTGTAATGATAACACACTCATTAATAAAGCACTGAAACATATCACCGTGTGAGTTTAGGAGGAAGTTTGAAATCTTTACACTGCTGTGATAAGGCTCGGTATCTCTTGCCAGCTGTTTTTGTGTGTGTGTGTGTGTGTGTGTGTGTGTGTGCGTGCGCATCTCAATACCTGATACTGCTTACTCAGTGCACTTAACTCCTACAGCTAGTCAAGTCCCTGTTATCGGATCCTTAAAGGAACATTAAGCTCATTGTTCTCCTTTTCAGATCATCTGCTTAAAGACTGAGATGTACACAGGCCACAAGCCTGAAGGTTTGATAAATAGTTAATGAGTCGAATTAAAAGTAGTGATCTGGGTTAAGAATTATTAATTAATTAATTAATTATCTCAGCCGGTAGCGCATGAGACTCTTAATCACAGGGTCGTGGGTTTGAGCCCCACGCTGGGCACCAAACCCAGGCACTGGGGTGGCATAAGCTAGTGCACTCTCAGTGTGGTCCCATGGGAGGGCTGCTTCAGAAAGGGCATCTGGCATTTAAAAAAACAACCCTGTGCTAAATCAATATGCAGATCTCAAGCCGGACTTCTCCGGCTGGAGACGGGTGATCTGCTGTGGCGACCCCTAAGTGGAGCAGCCAAAAGAAGATGATGATGATCTGAGTTAAAAATTAGCATCATGTAAAGTGTTTTTTTTTTTTTTAATTTGCCGTATACCACAGCTGCTGAATTCCCGATACTGATTGGTCAGAAGGTGTTGACTAACGTTTATGGAGTCTCCGGTTTCAGTGATTTCAGTGAGGGAACGACTGTTTATAGCTTCTATAACGTAAGTGAGGAACTAACGGGAATTAACTTGTTTCACAGAAGAACATTACGTATAACTCTAAATGGAAAAAAATTGTGATGTTCTTTAATAAATCAAAAATGGGTGTATTGCTGTAGTATAAGAGGAATAAAACACTCGCTGTTAATGGAATATAATCAACTTTTCCTATAACGGCATAACACGGAGGGCTTTATTTCTTAATTAAGCAGCATCGCTTGGCTGCACAGTACACAATATTTGTCTGTAAGCTCTAATAGCTCTTATATTATAAAGCTATAATATAATTTTTAGAGACGTTATAATAAAGTTATGATGGACTTCTGAGCATTTAACCTGTCCTCAGACAGCTGCAACACAACACTGATGCGCTCTGTTCGTGACTGATGATGTCTGTTCTCTCTAGTCTTATAAAGCAGTTTTTACAGCTGAGCTGTCCTGAAAAATATATATATATATATTGGCCAGCTTAAGAACGTTACAAGCTCCCACTGCTAAAAAGAAATTTTCATAAAGATCTACTCACTACTTTGCAATACAGTTGCACACTTTGCACTCACCTTTGTCCCATTATGTTTTGATATTTTAGTAGCGTAATTGAAAAATGTATTTTGTATCTCATTTACATTTCAATATAAACAATATTCATGAAAGTAGATACTAATTTACTAGATTTATATACACAGCATCTGGCAGGAGTTTTTTTTTCTCCCTGATGGCTGACAGATGTGCTTTGCTGTCTATTTGAAGAAGAATGTGCTTAAGGATATGAACAAGCCAAAGCACTGCTATCAACAGGAGTCAGTATTAATATACATAAGTAAATATGTAATATAAACCAAGTGCATCTTGAAGACACTTAGCCTACTTTTTTAGGCTCAGCTTGACCTGTGGCTCTTCAGGATACAACAAAGAAAGGATCATTTCACCACCTGGTCTTTCTTCTATCCTGAAGAGTCACAGTTCGAGCTGAGCCTAAAAACGTTTCAAGCTACGGGGCAGGACTAGACCATTGGCATCAAGTAGGGAACTGAACTTCTTAGGCCAGAACAGGGTTTAAAATGGCGCAACATAAAAGCGGTCACTCTATCTTTGGTCTAACTTTGATGCTCACTGGGTCGGAGGGATGGAATACTCTCTCTAGCCAATCAGGGCATCTATGAGCTCATGTATGTGGAAGAAGGTAGATAGCACATTCCTCAAAGTGTCTGGATTGTGTCTTGGAGGAAGCATGTGTTAGCCTTGACCGTTGCCATTTCGTTGCTGTCATATGATTTGGGAGCGCTAGCTAGTGGGTGGGAATTGGCAAATGACCAAATTGGGAGAAAATTATGACAAACATGCAGAAAAAAAGAAAGACAATACAATCATAACACAATATAACACAAGCATCAAGAAATGCGGTCCTCCCGACACTGTACATATTGTATTTTCGACTCCTGCCAAGAACAGAAAATAATCATCCGATACCACCCAAAGGTTTGCACATAGTGATTAAGAAATTCTGAAAGTAGACGAGAGGATAAAGGCGTGGGACTTTCCAGGAATACACTCAAACTCAGTCTTGCCAAGATCCAGCTTTCAATGATCATCTACGCCCCATGTTAAGATACTTGCCAAACAAGCTAGGATATAAATAATCTTGGCTATCTGATGGTGTGAAAGGTCAGTTTGATGTCCTCGGCAAAACAAATAAAGCATGTTGGAGACATTACATCACTGAACTGAGAACTGGTGCAGAGGGAAAAGAAAAGGGGTCCAAGCACTGAATCCTGAGGGACAACTGGAAAGAGTTTGTATGGAGGAGACATGGATCCTCATGTAAGAGTGCAAATAGGAGGCTGAGAGAATGTGAGCATTCAGTGAAGACTCTGGCAACTGTGTGAAATTCACTCCAACTGAAGTTTGAAAATTTTTTGTCCATTGTATATTGCACACTGAATACTCAGGGCACAGGCAATAAAACAATTTGACACGATAATGTTTTCTAAATCTAATCTTTAGGCTGCTTTTGCCAAAGAGAGCTGTCAAATGGTAGGCTGTTTAACGTGTGCTGGGTTTTAAATGTCTTCACGTATGTGTATAAATATCTCTGATAATACTTTGTCTGATACAAGTTATTTGTTACAATATCGCCTACACGGGAAGCAGTCATTAACTTTTCATATTCAAAGCTCTGGGCCAATAATATCTGCAGTCACTTCTGTGTGTTAGAGAAGCACTGGAGCTTCTGCTTTATTGCTCTGAAATCCCACAGTGAATCCCTAAAATTGGTATCTTTGATATACGAGCTTCTGGCCTCTATACAGCTAGGCTAGCCAGCTTGTGTTTTTTGATATTTCTGTGAATAGCTTAATGTAGCAGCTGCTCTGAATTCAGCTCACGGCCAGAAGAGCTTTGGTGGATTCGTCCGTTTGATGTAGTCCTTGTTTCCGTCTCTCAGCCAGAACCTCACTAATCTCATCTCTGTCATCTGCTAATCTCTGCCCTAAATGCTTCTGGCATTTCCAACAAATCCAACATAAAGTGTCAGGGAAAGATGTTGGGCCACCAGCAGCTTTAATGCATGTTGGTGTAGCTTCTACAAGTCTCTGGAACTGTACTGGAGGCAGGAACACTATGCTTTCAAAAGATATTCGCTTAATTCATAAGTGTGAGGAAGATAATATGGATGATAAAGGAGTGAGGAGGATAGGAATGATGAGGATGAGGAAGAACAGGATTAGGACGATGAGGAGAATGAGGAGGTTGAGGTTGAGGAAGATAAGTATGATGTGGTTTATGAGGCTGATGATGAGAATGAGAAGGATGATGAGCATGGTTAATTTAAGGATAAGGATGATGAAGCTGAGGTTGAGAAAGGTAGAGACAATGTGGTTTATGAGGATGATTAGGAAGATATGGATGATGAGGCTGAAAATGATGGTTTATGAGGCTGATGAGGATAAGGACAATGACGAAGATGATGAGGCTTATGAGAATGAGGACAGTGATGAGGAGGCTGAGGATGAGAATGATTAACATGATAATAGACATTGAGATTGAGGAGGATGATGAGGATAATCCTCAAGTGGTTGAGGATGAAGAACTTGAGAATGAGGATGATATGAATAATGGGTTTGAAGATGATGATGCAAATAAGATGCATGGTATGATTATGGGGAATGATGAGGATAAGGATGAGGCTGATGAGGACAACATTGAGAATGAGGAGGATGCTGAGGATGAGGAGGATAAGGAATATGAAGTTTATGAGGCTGAAGAAGACAATGATAGGAATGAGGAGGTTGATGACGAGTATGGTAAGGTTAAGGTAAAGGATGATAAGGATAATGATGATGATGAGAAGGATAAGGGTGATGAGGTTGATGAGGATAATGAGGATAATGAGGATAACGAGGCTTAGGATGAGGATGATAAGGAGGATGAGGAGGATAATGAGGCTTAGGATGATGAGGAGGATCATTATAATGACGTCGAGGATGAGGAGTAGGATAAGGATGATGAGGTTGATGAGGATCATGAGGCTTAGGATGAGGATGATGAGGAGGATGTTGATGCTGAGGATGAGGAGGATCATGAGGCTGTGGATGAAGATGATGAGGTTGATCAGAATGATGAGGATGAAGATGATGAAGAGGGTAATGATGCTGAGGATGATGATGAGGAGGATAATGATGAGGAGGTTGCAGAGGATAATGAGGCTGAGGATAAAGATGATGAGGAGGATAAGGTGATGAGGTTGATGAGGATAATGAGGATGAATATGAGGAGGATAAGGATGAGGAGGTTGAAGAGGATAATAATGCTAATGCTGAGGAGGAGGATGAGAATGAGGAGAGGGAACGTGAATTATGTAACTGAGGATTATGAAATGAGGATGATGGAGTGATGGAAGAGAAGGACAAAGTTGAAGATCAGGATGATTGCCATATGTGAGTCAATGTTGAGATACTTTACTGTCTTTGGCTCATGGCCAGTTGCTGCTGCATTCACTGGCTGTGGTGTACAAGGCTCTTTACCCACAATCCTTCTTGCCATAATGTTTTAACATCTTTGGCTAATGGCCAGCACCTTTTCTTATCCACAATCCTTGTACAAGAGATAACCAGATCAGTACAAACGTCCAGGTCGGCTCCAGTGAACCTGCAGTCAGTGTGTACATCCATAAAATATTAAAAACAGAAATGCAACGCTTTTTTTTCAGTGAAGGTCAAGGAAGAGACAGTGCATTATTAAATACAAGGTCTAAGAGGAGTAAATCTCTGGACATTTCACCTCTCTCTCTCTCTCTCTCTCTCTCTTTCTCTCGCTCGCTCGCTCGCTCGTTTGTTCGCTCTCTGTCTGTGATGTGTGTCTTTCCTTGATCCCTTAAGAACACACTGCACCGCTACACACCATGGACACGCACTGAAAGTCCTCATAAATATCCCTAAACTGTGGTTAGACATTGCATCTCGCTTAGGTTCACTTCTTCCCTAATGAGTAGAGAGAAGGAGTCGAGACTCAAAGGAGAGAAAATAAACAAGTTCACAAGCATCCATTAAGACAGAGGTTGCATCTCAAACGGCTATATACTGTGTGTGCAAAGAAGTAATGTCTCGAATCAAACACTGATTTGCATTAAATGTGAAAAACAAGTTACTGTACGATGCCTCACATCCATGAAACATCCACAGCCACCTCTTGGCTGATCGGTTCCATTCTTTTAATGGGGCTCTCGGTTTTTTTTAGTACAGATTTACTTTACGAACTATAAAAATTCAGTTACATTATTTAAATGTGCCCAGTAGTACTTTGGATATTTATTGGCATCAGAGAGGTCTTTTTAAATTTCTACCCATTTTTATAACTTTGGTGATGGTGGGTCGTGGTTTGCATCTCTAACAAGATTGGAAAATGGCTGTGTGGGCTTTACAAACCCCAAAACTACCCATACATCATTATTTACAAACCTCTTTGGTGTTTTTTTGGTCATCAGATGGTGTGTGTGTGCATGTGTGTGCATGTGTGTGCATGTGTGTGCATGTGTGTGCATGTGTGTGCATGTGTGTGCGCATGTGTGCGCATGTGTGTGCGTGTGTGTGCGTGTGTGCGCGTGTGTGCGCGTGTTGAACAGTGTACAACACTGTTTACCTACAGTCCCTTTCTGTAGAGAATCTGAGTATAAATGTAGAGCTTTTTATAAAGCAGTACAAACATCTGCAGGCAGCCAGTTTACACATCTGTCACAAAATAACCAAAGCATTGCATTATTAATGCATTATTACTATAATTACTGCATTATTACTACAGTATAACTATACTTATTACTGCATTATTACTACAGTATTACTATAATTATTACTGTATTATTACTACAGTATAACTATTCTTATTACTGTATTATTACTGCTTTATTACTACAGTTTTACTATACTTATTACTGCATTTTTATTGCATTATTAGTAAAGTATTACTATGCTTATTACTGCATTAATATTGCAGTATTACTATACTTATTATTAAAGTATTACTATGTTTATTACTGTATTATTACTTCATTATTACTAGTATTATTATACTTATTACCGCATTATTACTACAATATTACTATAGTTATTACTGCATTATTATTATACTTATTACTGCATTATTACTGCATTATTATTATACTTATTACTGCATTATTATTATACTTATTACTGCATTATTACTGCATTATTATCCTACTTGTAGTAATTATTTTTTACAATTTACAAAGAGTCTTAACTGTAGACACTGTTCAAATTGCTCTCCCCCCTCCCTCTTGCCCTCTCTCTCTCTCCTAATATTTCTTTTTTTCTACCTTCCTTCCCTCTCTACATGCTCTTTCTCTCTCTGTCCATCTCCCTATTATATTCTCACGCAAACATTCTCTCCTTCCATCTCTCTGTCATGCTCTCTTTCTCCCCTTTATTGCTTTATCTCCTTTTCTCCATCTCACGTTTCCCTTTTTCAGTCCAGACCTCTCTATCACATTTTCTCACTCTCTCTTTTGCTCGCTCGCCCTTTCTTCTCTCTCTCTCTCTCTCCCTCTCTCCCTCATCTCCATCTCCCTCTTGTTTCCCTCTTTTTCAATCTCCTCTCTCTCTCGCTGTCTCTCTTTCTGCCTCTGTGTACAGCCCACTTGCTTTGTGTGTGTGTGTGTGTGTGTGTGTGTGTGTGTGTGTGTGTTTGTGTGTGACAGAAAACATGGCATTGAAATTCAGTGATAGGTCAGGCAAACAGATGCTGCATGTCTGGATAAGTGTGTGCGTTTGTGTGACTGGAAGAACACACACACACACACACACACACACACACACACACTGCAGCCTCAGAATGGAGGCTGAAAAAAGCAACTCCCAGTTCATTTCAGAAACTCTTTTGGTGTGATTAATTGGTTGGAGATTGTTTAAAGCTGAATGTGTGTCTTATGGCTTCAGGGTGTAAACTGCTGTCTGAACAATGAGGTGTTTGTGTGTGTGCGTGTGGGTGCGTGTGTGTGTGAGAAATATATGTCTGGGTGTAGCAGCAAGAGGAAATATGAGTAAAGAAAATCTGATAGCTTATTTGAGACGCAGCCTCTCAGTTTAACTAATTGGTTTGAGATTAAGCAACCGAAACGAGAACACACATCTGTACACATCTGCTGTGCTCAGAGATACACAGTGCACTCTGAAAAGAAGTGATTTACCCCTCATCATCGTGCTACAGCATGTTTAATTAATTAAGACTAAATGTTGCCTCTTGGTTATTTATTAGTTTATGCAAATGAGTTTATATTTTAGCCTATAAACTCAGCTGCAAGCGTGTGTGTGTGTGTGTGTGTGTGTGTGGGAATGTATTAAAGGAGAAGTTTGTCAAAAAATCCATTTGCAATTCCAATTCCAAATACGATCGTTCAGCCAAGACGTGATTAGCGCCTTGTATTTGCTCTGCAGACAATGCTAATATCGCTAACACAAATGGAAGTCTAAGCTAAAATCTTTAGTCTAACTTTCTTCCTCACATCCTCACCCGGGTCTTCAGGGATGTCACACAGATGTACCGATTTGTTTTAGGACACAGTGCGACTTCCTGTCATCTATAAACATGAATAAATCTTTCACCGTGTAGCTGAAAGCTGGAACGTTACAGGACGGCCATTTTGTACAAACGGAATACAGATATATCTGATGTCATTAATGCAACATGAGGATGTTACTGTGATAACAACTGGGCTACTTGCTGGTGGCTTTTACACCAGTTAGGTGTTACAGCATGTCTATAGGCTCCGCCCCTTGAACCCGCCCACCCCGTCCCGCCCAGTTGTGTTCAGTTACATTAAAACTAAAGAAGTGATTACACTGTGAGGTGAGAGGGAAATTGTGTACATTTGTAAAATTATATATGACATGTTAAAGTGATAAATCCAACAATTCGCTTGAATGATTCCTCGAACCTGATCCCTCGATCCCGCGCCCTGTGTGGTGCGACGTTTCTTCGCTTCCCCACTCGCAGCTTTCATTCCTACCTGTGTTTTGTTAGGAAGAATCGCCTTGGTATCATCTTATCCTGTCATATACATGCGACCTCTCATTAGAGACATTACGAAGAAAAATAAAGTGCGGAAGGAAGTCATAGAGATCGCCAGTCCCTCTGGTCCCTCTGGTGAGTGTACGTAGCTAGTACAGCTAGCATGCTCAGCTAATCTAATCTTATGATAAAGCTTGTACGAAGCCTAGCATATAATATGTAGGAGAAAAAAAAAAAAATTTTTCACAATGATTACTGCGTTATTAATTTATGTGTAAATAGCTTGCTTTATATGTAGCTACTAACATTTCTCAACAGTAGCGCTTGCTAACACACCACAAACTACGACCGTCACACGCGACGTTGTCACCTGCGAGTGTGTACTCCCCCTTTGTTTGTTTTTCTTTGACCATGTGACCACTCGCCCCACTTGTTCCTTAGGGATTACAGTCTGCATCCGAATTTCTGTAACTCTGCTATGTGGTGATGTTGAATTTATTCTTTTAAGGTGTGTGTGTGTGTGTGTGTGTGTGTGTGTGTGTGTTAGCTTGCAGGAGGGGCTACACTCAGGAACATGCAGGATCTATGTTGCCACAATGGACTACGCATATTAGTGGGTGTGTCTTCTGAAGAAGAAACTGTAGAGTCTCGGTCCCTCTGGGGTTATTAGAGGGAGAGTGAGAGAGAGAGAGGGGGAGAGAGGGAGAGAGAGGGAATCATGCCAGGGTGTAGCAGCTCTCCGGTGAAAACTGTGCACTCTTTTTTGTTTGGACGTCTTCCCGTGCAGCGAGCAGCAGACAGAAAGTGTGTGTGAATAAGGAGCAGAGCCTGATAACGACGCTACATCATGAAGGTAAGCCTTACGATTGCATGAAGTGTGTGTGTGTGTGTGTGTGTGTGTGTGTGTGTGTGTGTGTCACGCTGATGCTCGCTCCCGCTTTCCCTTCTGTATTAATCGACCAGTGGTCTAGTCCAGGCTCATGTGTGACAGCAGCTCTTTATCTGTCGTATCATCTGTAGCTCTGTGATCAGTCTAATGTACAGAAGATCATGTGATGCTGTGTGTTCCTGTGATTACACACTCTGTTATTCACTCGTCTTTTGGGGTCTTTCCTTGTCTTTGTGCAAAACTTGTCAGTGTCTCTAATTATCTTCTTTAGCAAACATAAACAGCACTTTTACAGCAGATGTAATGTCATTTTGTAACAACTGTAAAAACCTAAACATCTGTGTGGACACTTTGTGCAAAAGAAATGCAACGTGGATTTAAAAATAATATTTTAAAATATTTTTTTATATGTAAATACTTGCTAAGTTTTAAATGTATTTACAAATACCTTTTTGCAAAAATGAAAATAGCCAAATTTTTATTTTTTAAATGTATTCTTTACATGTACTTTTTTAAGCAAATATTTTATAAAAAATTAATTTTGATATATTCTAAGTTCTTGTAACATATGAACAATTGTGAGAGTTTAGTACATTCTATAAATTATATGGTAAAATATATTTTAAAAAAAACTTAAAATATACTGAAAATATGTTCAATACAAATGTATGAAAATGTTAAATTATGTCTTTAAAAAAATAACATTTTAAATATTTACCTTTTCTTGTTATGAAAAGAAAATTGACCATTTTTAAATAAAAATAATAATAATAAATTATAACATTGTCTGTACAAATACCTTGTTATAATGTGTTAAAATAGACAAACCTTTTAAAATAAAAATTATTTTTAAATGTATTCTTTAGAAATATAATAAATAATATCTATTTGTAGTGTATGAAAATGCCCAAACTTTTAGAATTAAAAATAAATACTTTTTGCAATATGTAAAAAATGTCTACATATATTTTTATTTTATTTTTATTTTATTTAGGAAAAATATATTTTAAATGTATTCTTTACAGATTTTTTTCTTTGACAGGTATAAAATTTAAAACATTTTATATCAAAATAAATAAATTGCAAACCTATTCTTTACAAAAGTTTTTTTTTTTTTTTTACTAAAAACCCATTTTGAATGTATTATATAACCCTTTAAAATACTTGTAAACGTGTAAAATGTTTTCTAACCCAATTAAAAAAAATACACAGCTGCTGTATGTTATGGATTTCATTTGATCACAAAATTAATTCCAAACATTACAATATATTTAAATAGATACATTACAGTAACATTTAAAGTTTTAGGTGAGAAGATTTAATTGATAAAGTCAAGGCATGAACTAAAATACTGAAATAAATGTTCACTATCAATAGTTTTGATTTCAGGTTCTCTTTAATATGTTATTGATTTAATTTCTTATTTAATTCCACTAACTATGACTAGCTACTAATTTCTATCTACTCCTGTAAGCTAAGTCTTGTGATGCTAGCTGTCTTATTTATTAGCTAAATAATTTTTCATTCATTTTAATCCAGTACTCAAACAGAACAGCTGCAGCACACCACATGACCATTGTGCAAGAAATATAGTTAATCGTGTAGCTAATTTTTATTAGCATCTACGGCGCTAATTCGCACTCTGCCTGGACAATGGTTTAACACGCCGTGTGCTGGACATGTGAAGTCTCAATCCTGCAGTGTCGTTAGTTAACACAGTCATGTAGCCTGAAGTCTGTTATTTTTAAGGAGCCTCTTTAGCATCCGTTTCCACATCGCTGCTTCTGCTACACGCAAGATGTCTTCAGGATGGATGTCCCACTTAGCCAAAGGAAAAAGTGCAAAGTCCAGCATTCCTGTCCCGTTCCTGAGAATCTGCTGTAAAGTGCCACTATAGCGTCTGTTTGAGTGATTCATGAGTCTGCAGTCTCAGTAGTCACACGGGGAAAAGTACAGCACAGAGGCGTTCGTGCTGACAGCCAGGGCACGCGAGCAGGAGGACCGAAAATGGACAGATCGTCGATGTCCTGACCGCACACTCTCACGGGTAGAGGGACAGGAATTCCATCCACGTCCAGCCGTTTACGTCTCTCGCTCTCACTCTCTTTATCTCTCGCTTCCTCTTCTACTCTCTGTTGGTTTATTTATGCGCATGGACGTATGGGGAGCACGATGAATCCCTCAGGATGACATGTACAAAGAATCAGTTTGCAGGATTGCTTTTGTAAGACAACTTCGCTTCCTTAGCTATAAGCCTAATGGTGCTAACGAGTAAGAATAGCTTTCACGTAGACGGTGCGTTCGGTGTCTCATATAGAGTTAAAGATGTGGTTTCTGACACGTGGTTATGTATTGAAAAGGACAAAAGGGCGTCACAGACCAAACACCAATAACAGCGGCCATTTTAACTGAAATAATCTAGTTATTGTAAATAGTAGAACTATTAACTAGCTAACTATTAGTAGAACTAATGTTTGGTATATTGTGTAAGGAATAACACGTGATGGGCCACGTGATGGGCCACGTGATGGGCCACGTGATGGGCCACGTGATGGGCCACATGATGGGCCACGTGATGGGCCACGTGATGGGCCACGTGATGGGCCACGTGATGGGCCACGTGATGGGCCACATGATGGGCCGTGAATGACGCATCACATTTTTTATCCGTTCGTAGTTACATTTAATGTTCCCTCACCAGCATCTCTTTTTTCTCTTTCTTGAAGTTAACGAGACGAAAAAAGCGCAGGTTGTCATGTTACGAAGAAATCACAAGAAAAAGTGTAAACTTCTCTGTCCTGATGTCTGAAAGCTTAAAGTTACAGCTTTACCTCTGACTGTTACAAAGCACTGACACTGGAGACTCCTTCCATAAACGTTAAATAAACTAATAAATCTCCTAACAAAAAGCTTCATCATATGAACAATGTTTCTTTGTTAAACAAAACTTGTTTTTTAAAATCAGTTTAGTATTAATCTTAGATTATGTAACATGTCTGTTCTACAAGTCCCTGTTACTATAGAAACTGTTCAGATTAATAATTAATAAGAAATTGTGTGTGTAAACTCTTCCTGTAAACTCTTCCTGTGTCTACATCTTAACTAAAACAGATGAGTGGCAGGGCTTGGTGTTTACCATAAGACTGTGTGTGTGTGTGTGTGTGTGTGTGTGTGTGTGTGTGTGTGTGTGTGTGTGTGTGTGTGTGTGTGTACACTGCAGTTCCTACCACATCTGGCTTGACTGCGGTCATCGGGTCTCATGAGAGCTAAACATAATAAAACTCATAGTGGTGCAGTGGGATTTATCCCTCACTTCATCTGTACATAAGGAGAGCAATGCAGCGGCACTTTAGACCTTTTCATCCATCCAGCTTCTCACCTGCTTTTCTCTGTAACTTTCAAATGAAATCATTGTGTTTTTTTAATAATTTTTATTTTTTTTAATGGATTTTATTGATACTTAGCTCCACCTACAAATCGATTTTT
The DNA here is from genome assembly GCA_022985145.1 of Pangasius djambal. Classification (NCBI taxonomy): domain Eukaryota; kingdom Metazoa; phylum Chordata; class Actinopteri; order Siluriformes; family Pangasiidae; genus Pangasius; species Pangasius djambal. The sequence goes on along the minus strand of CM041002.1, from coordinate 2,174,573 downwards.
GACTTATTAAGAAAGCTTTAGCATGGTGGCTTAGTGGTTAATGCGTTTGCCTCCCACCTCCAGGGCTGGGGGTTTGAATCCCGCCTCTCTGTGTGCGTGGAGTTTGCATGTTCTCCCTGTGCTTTGAGGGTTTCCTCCAGGTCCGGAGTGTGTGATTGTGTGTGTGTGATTGTGCCCTGTGATGGGTTGGCACCCTGTCCAGGGTGTTCCCTGCCTTGTGCCCCAAGTTCCCTGGGATAGGCTCCAGGCTCCCCGCGACCCTGTGTAGGATAAGCGGTACGGAAGATGGATGGATGGATGAAAAAACATGATTTGTATAAAGGAGCAATATAAGAGGACGGAACCATTTAAACCTGACATATTGTTGTGCTCAGGATGACTTTAAATGTACAAGCGATCATCTGGATATATTTTGAGGATCGTTGTCTGAAGTGATGGCTTGGCAGTCCAAGGCTGAGCACCGAGACGTGAGTGAACTGTAACTGTAGTGACACGACGCTTCAGCACAGACAGTTTCGTGCCTCCCGAAGCCAATCCCGCGTGAACATAGAGCAGACTTTGGGCGGCGTCAGCTCTTCTCATCATGCTACGGTTGCTTGGCCCCCTGGTGCATGCTGGGACGGCTGCTTGTCCGGGGTGCTGAGTGGCATCCTGCAGCTGTGATTCTGCTGAGGGAGCCGTCGTCTCGTTTATCACCAGCGCATCAGATACAGCTCTAAACAAACAGTGTGGTAATGAAATCAAAGGAAACGACTACAGACTCTCATTCATAAACACATTAATGAGCTCTGAACATGTGCGTTATTATGCCTCAGAGCATGTCCAGGCTTCATTAATCTTCAGACAGTCAAAGTGTTGAGTCTGCCACTTTATTGCAGGCGGGACTGTGTTCTCTGTGGCTTTTTTACCCCCCGCCCCCCCCATTTTCTCCCCAATTTGCCACCCACCAGCCAGTTCTCCACCTATCATACACGAGCTAGCTAGGGTGAGAGCTAACATGTGCTCTCTCTGAGACATGTGAAGCCAAACAACCAAATTCTTCCGAACAGCCGCTCATGCTACGTGATACACTCGAAGGAAAGTGCTATCTGCCCTCTTCTGCATACATGAGCTCAGGGGAGAGAGAGCATTTCGTCCCAATTTTGCTGCCACCCTCCTTCACCAACATATGTGAACGTATGCTATTCATTCATCTTCATTAACTGTCTGGTTTCAATTAGGCTACTAGTTTGTTTATATTTTGGGAAACAGAACCAAATAAATTTGTTAGAAAATGTTGCACAATGCACTAACAAAAGTAATAAAGGGATATGTTTTTAAAAATAATCTTGTGAACATCTCAGTAAGAACTAGAGTGATGTAGCTGAGGTTGAGGAACTGTCAGAGCCAGTATTCAGTCTTTTTGTTTCTACCTCTGGGGATTTTTTCTACTGTAGTGTCTCCACAAAGCAAAAGCAAAATGACCAGTTTAGGACACGCCCACTTGACAGATACATGTCCAGATAAAGATAGTGTCTCTTGTGTTCTGTATGAATAGCATAAACATCACCTTAATGCCCTGTTTTCACCCTTTAGGAGGAGTGTTAGAGATTCTCTCTAAGCCAGTGCCAAAGTGCTGCATCAGAGCTAAATGTGTCCTTGAGGCCACTTTCTGCCGCTCCATCACTGTCATATTCACGCCAGCTTCAGACCATCAGATTTACCCGAGCCTGTCGGACACACTGACCTGTAACACATGCTGTCATGCATGCTCGGAAGATCTTGTGCCACTTAATGTCAAACCATAAATCCTTTGGGCATGAATTTTCTAAGAAATATATAATATAATTACTGATCAAATTTCTGCTGTGTTCAATCAACATCAGTACAAGGTTTCATTTTTTATCTACATCAGATTATTTGCTCTTAAATGGAGAATAATCTGGATTTTTGTGTGGAACTGAGCGAGAACAAGGCTGGGGCTGATTTCTTTCTCACCCAGACTGTAGATCCATGCAGCCTATCAGTGATGGTCATGGTCACATGATTACACACAGGGACACGCCCTCCAAATTTGAGCTCGGTTTTTGTTTTCCCCCACTGATATACGTATTTCACACACATCTATAACACGTCGTCAACGTTCATTTAAAAGTGGAACGTGGAACGCAGTCAGGAACGAGGTGGATTATTTACTTATCCTTGTATCATGCTTTCAATCTGTATC
>CM041002.1:2140171-2164648 GCA_022985145.1 Pangasius djambal | reverse complement strand
TATATATATATATATATATATATATATATATATATATATATATATATATATATATATATATATATACATACATGATTGGCTGCTGCTTGATAAATACTGAAATACCAGTGACAAAATCATGCTAGCCTTGCTAGCACTTACGTAACTAGCTGGCAAGTTTTTGTGGATTGCCGGAGAACATGTGTGTTTTTATGTTGCATATTCATTTTTACTGAGGCTATAGATGTAGAGATGTTGCTAGGCCATTTCTTTTTCTACCCAAGTTATTGGTTAAAATTTACACATTCATGGTGTGACACACAAAATTTCCTTAGGATGAGAATGCTAAATTCTAATCAGAAAATAAATCAATTCAAAGCATCTCAGTACTCAGTGTGGTATTATATAAATTTTGGCTTTGTTTAATTTCTGAGCACAGCCTCTTAGCATCTCCCTCATTACTGTATGATTACTTTTCCTCCACACAAGACAGCTGTTGCGTAATACGCTGAAATCTGCAGTAATTACAGACACCAAGGGCCTTCGCTTTTGTTTCTCTGAAGCATTACAACACCTACACTAATCTTCACATTTTCCCACTAACAGCGAGCTCCTTTTAGATAATTCATTTAAGACATGAAAGCTTCATTCTCCCCGAGCGCTAGGATGATTATTTCATTTTACCATGTGATTCACCGGCAATGCGGTGATGAAGCAGGCGTAAAGTGAATCACGTACCCCGCGAACATCTGTGTGCTACAGTGAGCGGCGTTCACTCCAGCACCTTCTGCATCTTAACAGGCTCTCGCTGGTTTATTTTTAGAAAGATTGAACCTCCTGGGAGCCAGACCTTTGGAGATGATCCTCGATTATACAGAAATCTGCAGGGAGCCATTGTGACGAGCCGAGGTCAAAAGCAGCGTGTAGCGGGTCTTGTAAAATCAGGTCAGGTCTTGACACCTGTGACTGATGAGCTCATGTAAACTTTAAAGTTCGGGCTCTTTGGTCCTGCAGCGGGAGGTTAATGGGTGAAATTTGCACGCTAACTTGAAGCTAGAGCTCGGGTGCAGGTTAATAGGCCATCCGAAGCATGCGATGTGGACGAAAACACAACACAACACAACACAACACACAGCATCTGCTTTCTGTCAAATTGCTTTACTCTAACGCGACGCGTGGTTGAACAGCCTCCCCAGGCACCGGCGCTCCTTCTGGAGTAACGTCTCCTCTCTGTAGAACGATATTTATTTCCTAATTATGTGCCTTGCCTAAAGCCAGGAAATTACAGAATTAAAGAGGAGTTAAAGGACATTATCACTGTTCATTTTATGTCATTTTCAGCAATAGTTAAATTGAAAAGTCATATCTGTCAGCACTTACTGTATTATGCAGTGACTGATGTTTGGCTGCATCCCATTTATTCTCTCCTTAAAAGGCAATCGATTGGCTCGGTAAGACTAAGAGACAGTCAGTTTTCTAAAATATCAAAAAGTACATTTAAATATGCAAATTAAACTAAAACTATTTTATCTTCTGAACCAGTTCTGTCTGAATTAAAGGCTGGATTCAGCCTCTGCGTCTGTGAAGTCCAAGACTTAGGTTCATTTTCACACAGGAAAATTACGCCTATTCTGAATCGGGTTACGCATGTGTCAGTTTTCTGAGCTCTACATTCAGATTATTAAAGTCACCCATGTGGCGTTCACGCCTCCGAGGTTGCCAGATTTTTCTTGAGTAGAAGCGTATGAGATGGAGTTTGTAAATAGCATCTGGACCACCACCTTTAAACACAAGCAATTCCCTTTAAGCCAAAAAAAAAAAAAAAAAAAAGAAAATGAAAAAATTCACTGTCAAATGTAATATGATTTTATATAAAAGCAAGATACAATTTAACAGTGAAGTGATAAAAACGACTAATATGATGATATAAGAATGAGAAGATGGCATAAGATGACATAAATAAATAAATAAATCCTGTGGGAATCTGGGATATTGCTAATGTATACACATTACTTTAATTGTAGCAAGATTTGGTGGAATTTAGCAGGATGATTTCCACCTTTGTTATTTGGCAGATTATACGTAAAATAGCACTTGATCCATGCTTTTATTATGCATTTTATTTATTTTTTATATCATACGCTGACAGTTAAATGTGTAGTCAAATTAATGAAGCCATGAGATACTAAACCGAGGCCATGAAATCGTAATGTGTGCTCAAGCTACTGGATTTTATCGTGCATTTAATTTGCTATTGTCGGATTCATAAAATAATGCCGATCTTTTTGTTAATTTGACACTCTACTGTAAAGAAAACATCTGAGGTCTGAAGATTGATGTACACAGTTTTGGTACTAAATCTTCACTACATGTTCTTACCTCAACTCTGTATATGGTCCTAAGTAAAAAAAAAAAAAACGTCAGCTTCACATCAGCTGCTACGGCTGTTTTCTATCATGTCAATGCCGAATTCAGCATCAGACTCCATGTCCCAGAATGCACCTCTGCCTACAAACATGGCCTCCATGGACTCCAATTTCCAGTTCACACGCTCAAGGTCACCCAATTACTGATTATACACACCTGGACTCAATTACCCCCACACACAATATAAGCGTTCTCACAGCACTAGAACTTTGCGAAGTATCTGTTCAGCTCCGTTTACGCATCTGACACACCGAGCCTTTGATTCATGTTTGTTCGTTCTGGTTTTGACCCACATTTGCCTTCTCGTTTATTGATCATAGTTTTATCCTTTGAATACCTGTTTGTACATCACCTGCCCCTTTTGCCTGTTTCTAGATTTTGCCCTGGATTTTGTGATTTGGATTCGTTTGTGCTCGCCAGTCTTTATTTTTAATAAAAGCATCCACTGCGACTGTCGCCATCTCTGCCATCTGACATTTTCACTTCGGCTTCGTCCTTTTGTCCATTTCATGCCTAACAATGTCCACTTTTAAATCTGTAATAGAGAGAATTTTGTCTTTTTTTTCTCATTTTAACACAAGCTGTTCCTCAGGGTTCGGTCTTAGGACCGTACTTTTTCCATCTGAATAGTATAAATGAATATGTTACAGGGGAGAAGACCTGTAAATGTCTTAAACGTAATTCTGTATTGAACCGAGAGCCAGCTACAGTGGAGGAAATGGGAATAATTTGATTCCGGGGTTTGACTCGAGAGCTCCACCTGCTACATTTTGCAAGATACTATAATCTGTCAGTAAATTCTTCTACAAGCCCCAGACACTAGAGTGTTAAAAGGATCCTGTCGAGAGACAATGAAAACATGTTTCAGCATTTCAGATGCATAAACAGTAGGAGATGAAGACAGGAAGTGTTCCTTAGGGAAAATGCTGTTTTATTCAGGGTATGGAGAAGGCATCCGAGACAAGCCATCAAACGAAACTCAGAGATGTCTGACCACGGCAATAGCAACGTGAAACTGTGAGACAAGATCCATGCAAAAAGCACCTAAGAGTCAAGTGGTATAGCATTAGTCGTTTGTAATGTGGGTTTGTAATGAATATAAATCTGGGTGTCATCGTAAGAATGAAAAAAAAAACATGACATCATCAAGGGGTAAATTTCCGGATCTGGCATTTCCTTTTCCTTCTGACCGTTTCTTTTTTCCATCCATGCTGTTCCCTCTCTGGAACCTAGTCCTAGTTTTGATTTTTAGACCTTTACTGCAGTGGTAACAGATATTTTCTGTAAAGACTTGGACTTGGGTCAGACTTATTGCCAGTTGCGCTCAGACTTGGGCATTGGTCTAGCTAAATACGGTCTTAGTCTTGAACTGAGAGTTTGTAAAAAAAAAATAATGTTTGTGTTGTCTTTTCTCACGCACCAGTTTGAATGAAGCTAACTAGTTGAATGGATTTGATGGTTTTCCACTTGATCCCTTTCTCAACCCCCTTAACACTCGCTATTTACTCGATCTCGGCTAGTCCCAGTCTTGGACTTGACAAAGGCGGTCTTAACTCCAGCGCATTAAACGTTAAACATTTTTCGTTCATGTAACCCCTGAGACTCCCGGGTTATAATTCAGTTATTCAGCTGAAAGCCTACTGATCAGTAATTATTATGTATTATTCAGTACCTGGAGTGAAAGTTTTAGGAAAGATGTCCTGAGGGTTTAAGGATTAACAACAGTTTGAGTTGAGTGTGTAATGATTTAGCCCTGCAGTTTGCGTGATGCTAAACTGGTAGCTATGAGTTTCTCTCGGTTGTTGGCTACATTAGTGCCGTAGCCCAAGTGCAAAACCACAGGAGCAAACATCAGACATGAGATAGCTTGAATATATTGATATATTGATGTTGACTGAATATATTTGCAGACGGGGAATATAATGTACATTTTATTTTTGACTTTGCTTTAAGTGGCAGTTCCAGCTCTGTTTTCATATCGATTCGAAGCAGAAGTGTGTGCAGAGGGGAGCCTGCTGTTCCTGTGTACTACCTACTGCTCACTGCAACGGGCTCTGCTGCACTCTGGGCTCTGCGGGCCGACAGGATCAGGCTGTGTCTGGAAGTTTGGTGGTATTGATTCTGGCTCCGTGCTGTAATCGGCTCTGGCAGCAGCTCAGCTTAGGGCAGGTTTGTCTCCTGGGTACGATTGGCCAGAGTAAACAATAGCCCATTCACTCCGCAGGATTTTACACCTGCCTACATTCTGTAAGTTTATACAGAACCTACATAGTTTATACACAACAACGGAACATTTATTTTAACCACTAAGTGCATCTTTAATGATCTGATAGTTATCAGATCATTATAGGCATGGTGTAAGAGGAATAAAACGCTTCAGGACATGCTGTTATTGGAAAATAATCAACTTCTGAAGTGGTGACAGTGATTCCTCCACTTCGTTATGACACCCAGTCGTTGATTATTTTTCTGCTTTAAATTCATATGGTTTGTTCATTTTGCCCTAAGGGTGTGCAAACTTTTGCATATGTGTGAGTTTGAGGGGTAATACCTGTAAATATGTGATGGATGGATGGATGTAAAATAGTTGTTTTTAATATAGATAACGCGGGTACAGTGGAGTCTAGACGTCTGAGATCGCATTGAAAATCTGGGAATTTTCTTTTTGTTTTTCATTTAAAGCTGGAAATTTTAGAATTTTGAATGCAAAAGAAAGGACATGTTCAATATCTTGAATGATTCAATATTGAAAATTCTGCACTGTTTCTATTTAAATCTAAGTAAACTAAGATTTTCCTAAAGTTTTATCCTTCCATCGTTCACAAGTTCAGACGACATTCCGACGGATTTTATCCGACACGGAACGTCGGGTTTTACACAAACTCATAGATTCTGACAGAATGAACAACAGAAGCATTTTCACTCTAGTGCTCTCAGACATTTGGACCCCACTGTATAAACCATCCCTCTACTGACCCCTTTTAAATGAATTTTCCGGAGATTTTCCGTGGTGAATATGAACACAGAGGAGCGTCCCGCTGATGTGAATGATCTATTACGCCTCCTTTATTAAATCTCCCGAGCAGAAAATCCACAACCGGAATCAATCGGATCGCTGCTTGTCCAATTTTACACAGTCAGCTCTGGTATGATGAGTATTAACGAACATTTATTTACTCATTCGTTCATTTTCACTTGCTGGCTGATCCAGAGAATCCAGGGAATGCTGGGAGCGAGGCGGGAATACACTCTGGATGGGATGCCGGTCCATCACACACACATTTCCACACTTCCTCACACCTAGGGCTAATTTATCTTAGCCAAACCAACAACCGGCATGTTTTTTGGGAAATGAGAGGAAACCAGAGTCCCAGAATGCAATGCGGCTACACGATACAGTTGTGACTCGGCTATTTAGCGGTGTATGAGATGACTAGCGAGATGGCGTTGATGGTATTAGCGGCATTAGCATGAAAAGCATTAAAGTTGAAGCTCTGAAGCTGATCTGTTTGAGCAGAGTGTACAGATGAGGGCATAATAAAAGAACTAAAGCGCCGCTGCATCACTGACTTTAGGTAAAGATGAAGCAAGGTTTCGAAGGCGCCATTATCAGCAGGTAGTCCAACGGCATTGTGGGTGATGTAGGAAACCGTTAACCCAACCAAAATCCAACCGTGTTGATGAACGGTGGATTTTTCCTTTAAGTGAGACGTGTTACAGTGGCAGAGTGTGACATTAGAGCTTTCAGAAACCTTACAAAGCTCTGATTTGATGAATTCTGGCAGATTTTGTAGAAGAATTTCACAGCGGAAAGAAACAGAACGACTAAGACTGATTACAAAACCCAGAGTAAACAAAGAATGGTTTAAATCTTTGGGAAAAAAAATCACCAGAATTGAAGGAGGATTCGCTTTTGTTGACGTTATTTATGCATTTACTTCTCATTCTTGGTGCGAAACAGAGCTAAAGTTTACGTTATTTATGTGCTACATTAAGTTACTTACGTTTATGTTACATTATTTATATATTTTCAGTATTTTTTATACGTTATTATTTAATATTATTATTTATAGGTTACGTTATTTCCGTTTGTTACGCTATTTATGTATTTTCTGTATTTGTTTAGTGAAACAGAGCTAAAGTTTACGTTATTTATGTGCTACATTAAGTTATTTACGTTTATGTTACACTGTTTATATATTTTCTGTATTTTTTATGTGAAACAGAGCTTACGTTTATTTAAAGTTCACGTTAATTGTGCATTACGTTACGCTATTTACGTTTATGTTACGTTATTTATTCATTTACTTCTCATTTTCGGTGTGAAACAGCGCTAATGTTTACATTATTATTACTTTACGTTATTTATGTATTTTCTGTATTTGTTATGTGAAACAGCTAAAGTTTACGTTATTTATGCATTTACTTCTGATTTTCGGTGTGAAACAGCACTTAAGTAACACAGCCTCACTCAGAGAGAGCACTCAAATAACTCTGAATCAATGTGTGTGTGTTTCTGGTTGTTTTTTCAGTCTCAGCAGAAATGCATCGTGATCTTTGCTCTCGTGTGCTGCTTCGCTGTCCTGGTGGCGCTGATATTTTCAGCCGTGGACGTGTTGGGAGAAGACGAAGACATCCTCAGTGATGATAACTGCAGCGATATCTGCCAGTAAGCACTTTATCTTGAACAACATTTCTATCACAGACAAAACGTTTTTTTTTTTTTTAAAGAGATTAGGACCAATAACAATTTTTATTTTCATCTGTTACAAAACCTAATACACAATGTCACTGAGCATTTAATTGATTATAATTTAAGAAACAAGGGTTTGTTTTTTTATCAGGAATAAGATATGAAAATGGATGTGAGTACATTTAGTATACATTTCACACTACAGTAGCTTTTTCCAGCGATGTGAAAAACACATGAAGGTCCTCACAAAATCAAACACACGAAACATGATCACGAATTATTCACAGGAAATCACGAAAGAGAAATAAAACCACATCAACTACATGTGAAATAAATACACTTTTTTAAAAAACTGTATGTGAAAATAAAACCATATTGTATAACTATTTGTAAAAAAAAAAAAAAAAAGAATAAATAAATAAATAAAGGTATTTACACATAACATAAATTACGTGATATTTCCATCCCAACATTGATTATTTTTCTATAACAGCACATCCTGAGGTCTTTTATTCCTTTTATACCGCAACAATTAGCCTTGAGAGAAACGGCAAAACACGAACTCCTCTATTGCCGACACTGGAGACTCCTTCCGTAAAGGTCAAAGAACGCATCACCATATCAACGATTACATGTTTATCTTTGTTAAATAACAGTACGTTTTGTTGTGTAAGTGGTTACTATAGAAACGGTGAATTGGGAAAGGAAGCGCATGAGGCTCAGTGCTCGCAGAAATGAACTGCTCTCTCTCTTTCTTTCTCTCTCTCTCACATATATGACGGTTTCTTTGCACTACGCTCACTTCGCTGCTTCACGCTCGCCTTTGCTGGCCGATTTGATGATATAATATTGATACTGCAATTAATTATGTCATGATACACTCCTCTGAGATGTCGTGATATATATTTTTTTGAACATTTTTTCAAAAATAGCAATTTATGAACGGATTTGAAGTAGCTCATTTGACTTAAAAATTTTGTGGCAATTAAAAATTGTCAAATTTATTATTAGAATTTATTAAAATTATTTAAAAAAATTTAAAACATTGTAGTTTTTAAAATGCAGCACTACTTGATTTGGTGGCAGTTGGTTAGCAGGACTAAATATCGTGATACGTACTGTATCTCCTGCATCGTAGAAATGTCTTAAAGTATCGTGTCATGATATTTTTGTCTTATCGCCCCACCCCCACCCCTAACCCTCGCCAATAGCTCCACATGTGTGCAGTTCACGCTCGTATGTAATGACCCTGCTATAAACGCTGTAAAATCTTTTATGATCAAGGTTACTTGTATTATCGAAAGATGCTCTAGTTCCACTTCTTGGTATTTTGCTATTATTCATAAAATACAGATGGCAGTGTTGTTTGGTCAGTAGTGCGACACCGTACACTAGGATCACGTCACATGGAATCAGATCATGTTTTAAGATTAACGAGCACGGTATCAGGCCGATCCGTATAACTTCAGTGAGCCACTGCGATAACGCCTCGATGCGAGTTTGGCTATTAGCGCCTGATAGCTGGAGTGACCTCGATCTCATCATCATCATCGTCGTCGCTGTTGTTATCACACTCTCCCCCGGAGCTCACAGCTCATGCAGCTTGTTACCGAGAACATTTTCCAGACTCAGCCATTTCCCCACCACAGCCCCACCCCCCACAACCCACCCCCCCTTCCCCCGAGCACCCTGGCCTCCATTTCCTTCCTAATAAGTGTACAAAATGCAATTTGGAGCTCCAAATTGATTCGGCTCCAGTCCGAGCGGGAGGCAGTTCCTCTCTGCTCGTTTGTGGTCGTCTCTCAAAAGCAGGAGGTGAGAACTGTTTTCAGGATCGAAGCGCTTAATACAAGAAATGTCAAAGAGAGCTCTGACTGTGTTCGACAGGAAGCGAAGAAGCTCCGAGTAATCAACGTTCATTTTGTTTTTATGTAACAACATGACTCACTGTCGGCAGGGAAATATTCATCTCCATCTTTTTTCCTGTTTACTGCGCACACACACACACACACACACACACACACACACACACACAAACAAATATTAGCCTCTATATTTGGGAAAATAAATAAATCTGAGCCAACGTGTGTGTGTGTGTGTGTGTTGAGAAGGACAGAGGATGTTGTGGGGTTTTTCCAGTAACAGCACAAGCAGTCTTTTTTTGTCTTATTGTCTTCAAGACAGAGATAAAAAATAGACTGGTGAGGGAAAGACTTTTTATAGCTGCTACTGCTTTAACGTACATGAAAACTCGTTTCTGACGTTCCTACGACGTTAAATGTAACCATAAACGGATAAAAAGTACGACTTTAATAAATAAGACATCATAAAAACGTTGGCAACTTGCAGACCTCGCTGACATGCAGTTTTCTGAAAATAATTTCGAAAAGAAAGGAACGTCAGAGTAACAGAGTACCTCTGCTTCATCACGCCACCGTGTCGTTGATGATTTTCCTATAACAGCACGACGCGTAGTGTGTTCTTCCTATTAGCTCAATTACATGCTGTGATGTAAGGCGATTACTGGCAGGGCAGTAAATCTAATCGTGTGGGTTTGAATATCATTGATGGAGGTTGATATTGATTCAGAACCCTTTAATGGCATGGTGTGTAATGTAATATTAAACAGTGTCTGTCATTCGGCTTTAAAAAAAAAAAAAAAGACTCATTAGATTTACGATTATGACTTTTATTCGGAGAGAGATACCAGGAGATGGTGTATCGACTGTGTGTGTGGAAATCAAGCAGATGACAAGATGAGGTCTTTTGCTCATACATGCATAATTGTATTAAGTGCAGTTTGAGGGCATAATTAGTTACCAAATCCGATTTGGATTTGATTTAATGTTGCATTTAATGGAGCAGGAGAAGAACTCCGAGCCATTCTGTTCAGTTCGACTCGTTTCAGCTCTCAAATTCATAGAAAAATGTACAAAATGTATTAGATCCGTGAGGAAATTCCCACACTGCATCCCAGAAAAAAAAATGAGAAGGACTTTAAGTATTTAAGGGAATTTATGTAGAAAGTGAGGTTTATAGCTCTATGATGCTGTAACATAATTCAAAACTAACTTGTTTCATGGACGTTCCACAACACTATAGCTATAAACGGATAAAAAGTACAATGTGTCATTGTTTACTAAATAAAAATGCTTAGTGTTGGCAAATTATTGTGGAGTAAGAGGAGTAAAACACAAGTCTGTCACTCACCACCTTAAAGATATTGTTTGGTTGAAAGTCAAATTTACTCCAAATTATTTCAAGACTAATTTTTTTATTTTTTTTTTTTCATCATAATGAGTTACAGACTTCTCGTTGTAGCTACATAACCCTTTTCGCCATTATGAACTGATTTATTTTATTGGATTCTGGATTCATTAGAAACTTGTCCAAACCATCAGGGAGAAAAGCGGCACAATGCATCTTGGGAATATCGGAAAGTTCACAAGAGCAATACCTTAGAAAATCCCAAAGTGACCATTAATCCGAGCTGCACGGTGCAGCTCAATACTAACGCTGTTTCCTGCCTCACAGCTCTCATTCAAAATAAATTTCATACTACAGATGAAGCTCACGAGTAATCAATAACGCCCAGGAAGAAGAATAACAAGCTGCTGCTTTCTGTCTGTAAACACTCATTTGTTCTCCGTTTCTCATATTCCTGGTGATGCGCCACTTCATCAGTTTGCTGAATCAGTCGGGCGAGGAGGTGAAGATCGATGGCTGAATTCGCTTTGCTTGTGTCTGAGGAATTAAAGTGTTAGATGAAGCTGGACGTATCCAGACGTGTCTATTAAATGGGTTTCTGTTGAGATACTGTGTATATATATTGTATATATTTACTAATTTATTTAGGGACAGTTCTCATTAATAAACGGTATCAATTGTACTGTAAGTGAGCTAGCCCACAAAGACCCATTTTCATCCTGGCCCCTGGCCAGATGTGAGTAGGCACCTTAAAATGGTTTACAATACAAATATGACGTAACATTGTTATAGACCATACAAAAATACGCTGCCCGGCCATAAAAAAAGTCGCTGTTTAGATTTTAATAGGCAAATCCATAAGCGTCTATGAATGGATCATTATTAGAGTGATTATAAAGTTTCTAGCATGTTATATGTTTGGCAACAGTTCTTTTAATCTTAAAAGATGAAGCGTGGAGCTTTTTAGTGCTTTAATAACCATGTAGAAAGACGTCTCATGGCCATGTTCCAGGACGAAACTGCCGAGATTCATCAGGGTTAAAATTGTGAAAGAATGGATCAGAGAGCATGAAGAATCATTTTCACACATGAATCGGCTCCTCTGAGTCCTGACCTTAACCTCGGTGAAAGTCTTTGGGACGTGCTGGAGGAGACTTTACAGAGTGCTCACCTCTTTCACTGTCAGTACAAGATCTTGACCAAAAATGTATGCACCTCTTGATGGAAATAACATCACGACATTTATTTCCATCAAGCGGCATCCTGACATCCTGGAACATGGCCATGATACACCTTTCTACACGGTTATTAAAGAACTGAAAAGCTACACACTTCATCTTTTAAGATTAAAAGAACTGTTGCCAAACATATAACATGCTAGAAACATTATAATCACTCTAATAATGATCCGTTCATAGACTCTTATGTATTTGCCTATTAAAATCTAAACAGCGACTTTTGTTTTGGCCGGGTCGTGTATGTCTAACCTGCACAATATACTGCATCTAATGTACAAAATATATTGTACAAAATATATCCACCTATGTATCGATAGCTGGGCAAGTTCTTTAGCTTAGCAAGGCACTCTATAGATATAGGACATGCCTAAATTCAGGCCTACAAGCATGAAGTTCCAATACTGAGCTAGGTGAATGTAATAATGTAATTTGTCTGAACAGCAGCGTCTAACAAATGCAGGTGTTCAGGCGAGTGCACCTCTTCCTGAACTATCCAGCCGCAGGAACTCCCCATCGCTTTGTGTTTACGCTGTTCGTGGTGTCTCGTGTCCAGGGTGGTGCTTGTGGAAAATATCCCAGAAGACATCTCCGTTTCTCACGAGGGTACGACGTCCCTGACTGCGGGACTCCACGGCCTTCTGGACCTGGCTCAGAAATCGGTGGAGATCGTGTCCCCGTGGTGGGATCTGAACTCCACCGAGCAGGACTCTCGATTTCCCCAAGCCAAGCAGGTTCATTTTCATTTACATTTATAAGTTAATGTATTATTATTACGTATTACTTATTATAATTATGTATAACTGCAGTAAACATTGTGCACAACATTTCCATTAAAACAGGAATCCAGCCGAATTTAAACCCTCCACCTGAACAGAGCAATGCAGCGGCACTTTAGTCTTTTAGTCAGACCAGCTCTCTCACCTCTTCTTCAAAAAGCTTCAACTTTCATGCTAATACTGACATGAACATCATCTCGCTCATCATCTCGTAGATCGCTAGCTTACTAATTAACTAACGAACTAACTCAGTGCAACTGCCTCATAGCTGCATTGCATTCTGGGAATTTGAGTCCAAGATCTCCACTAGTCCTACGCGTTAAAGACATGAAAGGAGTGCGGCGGAAAAAGTGAGACAGAAAAGAGAAAAGCTCTCGCTCTTTAGTTTCAGACATTTTTTTTTCTCTCATTAAGTGCCATTTTAACAATTCCAGCGTCCTCCTGTGATATCAGAGGGGCACACAACCGCTAACTTAACTTAACTCACAGAAATAATGAACCAACCAACGAATCAACACTAAACACATCACAAATATTTCTGCATAAACATTTCAGGGCGGAGTTTTCCTTTCCTTCTACATGAAAAATGACTTGTTTTGGGAAACAGTTTAATGCCAAGTAAAACCTATAAATTAAAAATAGATATTTTGATTCAGAAATAATATATGATGAAAACAAATCTGATTGTTACACACAAAAAAGTGAATTATTACAATTGCTTAAATGCTTTAAGTTCTGTACTATATGAATTCATGTAAATATGCAGCTAAAACGCAAAGCGGATATTTTACTTACTTGTCAGTCATTTTGTAGACACGCCCACAACACCTCTTCACGTCTTCATAACTCATTATAGAAAGTTTGCATGTTTATACAGTATGTCGCGAGGAGTAACTCGGTTTTCAAGCAGTTGAATGTCCGAGTGCGCTTGAAAGTGATGTCATGACGGTCCTTGCTAACGCTAACCTTAGTTGAAGTTTTGGAGGCGGAGCTTTGTGTATATGGGTGAAAAAATAGTGGGCGGGATCAATGAGTAAAAAAAAAAAATCATTCAAATCTTATTCAGCTGCTTCCGTTTAACCGTTAGAGAACTTTTTTTTTCACAAATCTTACCTAATGCAGCATTAAGTGGTAATGATGATGTGCGTTTTTTACGCTGTTGAGATTTATGTAGTTCATTTAACTCGCGTTTGAGTAATCCTTGATACCATGTAAACTTTACTTAAATGTACAACACAATGATATAATGAGTGCTACAGGCACTAACACAATGATAACATCCTGGAACAGTGCAGCGTAATGCAGTACTAAATCCCACGCAAGCGTTTGTAACGTCTGCACCTTATTTCCTCAGCCAGCTACAGTGAAGAAGAAAATCTATACTACAGTAAACTGTTGCGAAAAGAGAGACGTGGTAGACTTGGCTGGTGCTGATAAACTCTCTTGAAATTCTCTCTCTTTTTTTTCTCGGAAACGTAGCTCTCCTGCTAACACCATGTGACATTAAAGGATCGGATATTTCCCTCGGACAAAGCCCTGAACTCGGATCCTCCATCCCGAGCCGGTTATTACGGTCTAAATCAGGTTTCCCGACGCTGAGCTTGTTTGCCGAGCTGAAACGCCGAGCTCATTAGAGAACGGAGCCATGGAGCTCTAATGGATCCCCCTGTAGCTGTTTTGGCAGGCTGGAAATTGCACTCGGAGTTGCTCTCACAGATCTAATCGCTCAGGCTGGGGGTGCAAACGTTTCCTTGCAGCTTCGCAGCTTCGTTTCTGAACAGCGAGATTAGGATCGATGCGGAGTTCTAACTCAGAGCGGCGGTGATTTATCAGAAAACCGCTTGTATCATGCGATACGTAGGAACGTGGTTGAGCTGTAAAAGAAACGCGCACAAAAACGCTCATTATTCTCGGAGCTCCTTTAAAAAAACACACACGTGACAGTTTCAGGGCTGAATTATAATTACCTCATGAGGAGTTGTTTTTCTGGAATCATCCTTTTTTATTTCCTCAGGAAGGATGATTCTCAGATAAAAGAAAAGCTGAGTGGATGCGATTACTGTAAATCGTAAGAGGTTTATGATATAAAGGGGATAATTACTGTATAATACTGTATAAAGGCTTCAGCATGAATACGCCATAACGTTAAAAATGGAACTTTGATAATTAAATTAAAGGTTTCCTACATTACCCACAATGCCATTCTACCTGCTGATAGTGTTGGAGTTGGATTTACCCTTTGCTTCATTTCAACCTGCAGCGGCGCTTTAGTTTTTTTTTTTTTTTCAGTCAGCCCAGCTCTCTCACAACATCATCTGCTCATCATCTTTCATGCTCGTAAAAAATATCTCAAATATCGCAAACTAGCTGAGGCGAGTCTCAACTCGGTGTCATCTAGCTGCATTGCATTCTGGGACTTTGAGTCCAGTTTAGAGCTCACCATCTTTTTACTACATGTACACCGGATGGTCGTTAAAATGACAAGGACAGCGGTGAGAAGAAGCTCTTGCTAACAGTGAAACCTGATCATAGCTGCGCTAGCAATATGACATTAACCGCTAACTTCTCCTGAGAATAATGAGAATACGCCGCTAACTAGCAAATTAGCGTCCTAATCGCTAAACGCATCACCAAATCTTCTACTATAAACATATTTAATGTGTTTCAGGGTGGAGTTTTCAGAGATATCGCTTGGTTCAGAAACAGTGCGCATTAACATGCTGTTTTTTTTCAGTAACTTTTTTTTTTTTTTAAAGAGTCTCTAAAATGAACTAGCGAAACCTCCACATTTCTGAGACTGCCTGAGGAAAGAAAGTCTCTAGCGATTCTCCTTTGCCACATCATGAAGCGTGGGTTTATGATTTATAGAAGATATTACCTTCTTTTTTTTTGTATTTCTAATACGTGACCTGCCTCTCGATCCCCAGTGCCTCGTTTTGCTTCCGTCGAAGACCTGGCCTTCTGTACTGTACATAAAGCTGTAAATTATGGAGTACACGGATTTATCATTCCCCCCCCCCCAGGATCCTACACAGCTCTATGCTGCTAAATTATTTTAAATAAAACATGCGCAGACACCACTAAAACGAACACGCCAATACAAATCAATCTCTCAGTGCCACTCTGTTCGGTTCCTCGCTGTCGGAACGCGATTAGTAAATTTGCAGCGTAGTGAATGAATCCACAAAGTGACTGATCCAGTAATTTAACTGATGTAACTTTTACTCAGTGGCGCACTCTGGGTTTCTTTACAAGAAAAAAAAAAAAAACACCAGGAAATGGCTGTACGGTTGAGTGCAAATGTTTGTGCACCCCTTCCGACAATACAAAGCGGACCAAAGAAATGTAATTTATAGCAAAAAGACATTTAGGTTAGACATTTCCCATATGATCACGTGTAACAAAACTATTCGATTAGTGTTTGTATTATCAAAGTGCTGAGAAATTATACATAAAAATTAGACCATGTCAACCAAATTATATCATGTCAAAACAACCGTCATGTTTTACTATGAAAAGTTACTTTTATTACTTATGTAAAACTTTAAATTTTTGTTGTAAAGCAGCTACGCTCCATCGTCTTTGCTTAAAAACATCCTTCAGTCGTTGTAAGTTATAACTGCAACGTTATACCATTAGCTAGAATTTAACCTCCTAGCTGATTATGTTAGCTACGGGAATCAATGCTATGATGAAATGATTGGATGCTGAAATGAAATGAAATGACTGGAGGCTAAACTGAAATGACTGGAGGCTAAACTGAGCGCATTCGGCTGACGTATAGCAGACAGTCACTGGCTGGATGAGGGAAGAAGAAGAAGAAGACCTTGAAGAGTTATCTGAGTACTTTGAAGGTCTAGATTAAAATTGAAGGTGTAAAAAGTTGTTTTTTTTCTTGAAAACATAGCTAAGAAAAAGTACTAAATTTCAATAATACTCAAATAAAGGATAAATAAGCCAAAATAATACTTAAGTATAGTAACGCAATACAATCACAGCTACTGCGTATTATATAGTTATACTGAAAACAAACTGTACGGTTCTACATAGGCCCTTTAAGCGCACGAGAAACAGCGTCGGACTATCTGCTTGTCCTCTTTCTCACGGCCGCTCTCGTCCACAGGGTCGACTGTTACTGCATCGGCTGATGGGTCTGAAAGCTCAGCGCATTCAGCTGAAGGTGGCCAGCGGGATGACGTCGTCTCCTGAGCTCAGACTGCTCTCTCATTACGGTCAGGACAGCCGACATCTCAGCTCACACCGGGAACTTTACCAAAACCACGTCACTAAGCAGCAGCGCTCACGCTACTGCGTTACGTACACTGCGATTAACTAAGTGCTTATGAAATGTCAGGAATTCATTATGATATCGAAGTTCACGTACGGTGATTTCTTTCTGTCCCTGCCGTCAAAAACGGATAAAAATTACTCTGAATTCATTGAAGGAATAGTGCCATTATTTCAAATAAATATAATTATAATTCAGAACACATTATAAACATAAAAGTTCAAACAAATCTTCACCTAAATGTCGGGTTTTGCGTCTGAGCAGTACAACTCTTCTGGCCTGCTATCTTAGCGTCCCGATAATCTGCAGCTGAGGTGCTAGCATTGGTTCCTAAAAGCATTTTAGAGTTTAGGTTCGGTCCAAATATTAAGTATTCTTGTACAGTGTTTATGAGAGCTGACCAGAATAACTGAACTCTTTGTACCAGAGGCCAAAAAATAGAATTTGCGCCTGTTTTGGGTTCAGCATTGAATTTTTTTGTGATGTCACACTCCACAGTAGTGGTTAATGGCTCATATGAAATTAGACACTCAGAGCTTTTTCATAAGAATTTCATAAGTATTTCTGTTTTTACCTAGTCTACTAGGTTTAAATGTAATAATTTTATTTATTATGTTTATTTATATACTGTATTTACGGTGTTTTACTTTCAGGAAAGCTTTAGTCGTGCTGTCCGTATTTTCTCTGTATCAGTGTTATTGTGGAGAGGTGTGAGCTGTTTGCCCAGCAGGGGGCTCACACCCCTCCGCTTTCCCATCGCCCTCCTCACCAGCAGCTAAACACAGAGTCACGATACTCTACACACAGAAACCCAACAGTGTCCTGACTAATCCTATAACAGACTTGGGGCGATAAAATAATTCATTTGTTTATACTGATTGAAAATGTCCGATAAGTTGATTTCCGTTCCGCCGGTGGAATGAAACGCGGGTGTACTCCGAGAGAGGGTTTATTCACTTGTTAAGTTATTATTCTTTTCTCAATTTAACTTTCGGAAGTTCCGATTTTACCTTATATAAATATATATGTGTATATATGAAATAGTGGATTCTCCACCCTATATGTAGCAATAATATATTCAAATTGTGCGTAATTTACCATTCACCCAAACACAGATAACAGCCAGGAAGTGTGTCAATACGTATCCCTTAATTATAGTCAACCGAATACAAAAATTAGGATGTATAAAATATTTTATACACGAAATCAAATGTGTTAATGCTTTAAAAGGCGGTTGACAGGCGCAACGGAACGCTCAAACTAGCGTAAATGCGTAAATGCAAATTAGATTTGTTAGCCAGGCTTTCTCGCTAGCTAGCTAGTACGTAGCTATGTATGTATGTAGACATGTAGCTACATATCTTAAAGCTGATGATTAGGTTTTGAGGCCTGGTCATGTGGTTCCTCCTGACAGCTCAATCCTGTAAATAGGGTGGCTAGAGTTGCTAAGCTATGATTGGTCATGCACTGCTTAGGGGGCAGGGTTTAAGAAAGGGTCAACTGTGTCTATGGTCCATTAAAAATGTTTTTAAAAAGTTTCTCCGGACGTTTTGCCGCCCGATGTAGGTGCAGAAGTGCGTTATCTGAACATGACGGCCCTCACCAAAGGCGAGCTCCGTTCCTCCTTCTGGGTGGTGGACAGGAAACACATGTACATTGGCAGCGCTGCTATGGACTGGAGATCTCTGTCTATGGTGATAAAAATACAGCAAATCTGTAGAATTAATCCTTTTATTTTAGTTAATTATTGCTCATGATTTTTATCCCTTTACTGTGTGGCAGCTGAAGGAGCTCGGCATCATCGTTTATGAATGCAGATGTTTGGCTGTGGACCTGCACAGGATCTTCAATCTCTACTGGCAGCTGGAGTACCGGGAATTTGTCCCGGCGATATGGTCCAAGAGGCTGAGCGCCCTCTACAGCAAGGAGGAACATTTTTCTTTTCACCTCAACGGCTCCCAGGCCAAAGCCTACGTCTCAGTGAGCACAAAAAAAAATTACTTATGATCAGGATCGTAACCAGGGTTTAATGTTTTACTGAGTTTTTAAATAAAATAGTAGCAGATTTAATACCTGGAGATCTGAGAGCTAAAAAAAAATAAACTTTCCAAAACAACTCAGTGTCCTCCTAGCTAGTTACTAGCATGTTTTATGAAATATAATGAAATTATTTTACAGATTACTACCTCTACATACAAACCTTATTGCTCTGAAAGTCATTTTTATGTCCTGCAAAAAAAAAACAAAAACACAACATAGCTGACTCACAGTCACTCTGTAAATTAGTAGCTAAAAGCAAACTGACTAACATAGCTAGCTAACTAATGAATGCTGACTAGTTAATGCTAGCTAATGAAACAGGTATAGTACAATAACAAACTATCGTATTGTGTGCAATAAAAGTTTTCCCTGCTGAAAAAAAAAAAAAAAAGAAACCATCACAGACATTTTTAAGGGTTTCCACTACAAATACCATTACAAACCATCAGCAAGGTTGCCAACTCACACACACTTTCAGGCTCATGCCAAATTAAACAACGAGCCAAATTAAAAATACAACATAGTCACAAATCTGCTCGTATGAGTTTTTTTCCATCAGTATCAAGAAGGTTTAATTATCGGGTTTAATTAGACCAATGAAGCCCCATAACTTCTTGATTGGTCCAGTCCGAAGCAGCTGGGTTCTGTACCAATCACATGTCTTCCGTGCCGTGCAAGGTCACTGCAAGGTCACTGTATATAAGCCGCTAACCGCCACCTGTGCGACGATCGCCGGAGATGTTGAGCCGTCGTTGTGAAATGTTTGTGCAAATAAATCATTTGATTCAAAATGTGTCTAAAATAGCTATTATTCATTCATTCTTTACTGAACATGTAGCCTGCATCAGCCAGATTTATGGAGATCTGAAAAACAGTTGTGTTCATTACAATTGCAGATGAGTATTCTAAAGTATTTTAAGAAGAGAGAGGGTAAAGTCACAGAAGAAGACGGGGACGATATTTTTAAAGAAGGCTAGTGACAGCAGCGGAGAGCAAAGACAAGGGCATGGCGAGGAAGAAATAGAAATGAAGTCAATATGAGCCACCTGGGCAGATGACAGCCTCCGCATACAACAAGCAACATTCAACAAAACAGGCTCATGAGACGTGTCAGGAAAATGTCTGTCCTATTTTTACTTCAGAGTAAAGAAAAGCATAAACTGTATATTTACATTTACATTACTTTCTGACACATTTTACGCCTAATTCTCATTTCAGCACCGCAAAAAAAAAAGGTAATTTGATTCATAAATCTCTTGGCTTTCCAGCCAGAAAGCCAAAGTTGGCAACCCTGCCATCAGCCAACCATTAAAACCATTACATTACCATTACTGGTCCTTAATGGTATCCATTAGACATAACATGCCACCAACAGAAAGCAACAAATTACCAGTAGAGACCCACAGGGACCATTGGAGTTTCCATTAAAGCTAATACAATTCCCATTATAACCATTACAACATTACAAAGTTTTTTTTTCTGATTTCAAAGTGTTGTTGTTGTTTTTTTACCTCAGATGACAGACTTCTTTTTTCTCTCTCTCCTTGCTTAGCTTTGTTTCTGAGAGCTACCATGACAAGACCAGCATCTAGCTAGCATTTTAAGCTTTCTGTATACACCATTATAGACCAGTAGTTTACACATGGACTACAACTATTGCTCATTTGAACCCCTTCATGGCTGATTTCTTTTAGATATTACAGCACCACCACCAACAAAATTATTTCTTACCCTTGATAAATAGGTCTGAAAAAGAATTTTTGAGAAAGCACTATATATTTTGTTTCTTTTTCACATCCATTACAGCAGGTTTAATTTGTTATCCAATCAGTGAAACTTATCGTTTATGCATTTTAACGAGTGGGAAAATCCCGGAAGGGGTTAAGCGGAGGGTGCCAATAATTCTGAAGGGCATTGTATACATACTGAATGCTTATTAATTGACATATTGATAAGATTTATATTCTTATCATTTCAAACCACGTTATCTTTAAGTAGAAGAACATTTGCCCTGATCCACTCATTCGGTCAAACCAGAAGGCCCCTGGACTTCGGAAATAAATCTCGCTCATCCGTGATCAATAGCTTCTTAAACAATTTCCAGACAAAAAGCTGCGAGCGGTATAATTTAGTGTCCTGAAGAGCTTGCAGGCTGTAATCGATCTCATGTTCACAGCCACTCCGTCCGTGAGCGAGGACTCTTCGGAGAGATATATTTGGACCCCGAGAACTTCTCCATCTCTTCCCAGAAAGAGTGACTAATTCCTGTCTTTGAAGGTTAAAGGCTTCAGGACGTCACGTAGAAGACGTCTTTTATCAGAGTTTTTAGAGAGTTTTTAACATTCGCTGTATTACGAAATGAGAGGTCCATTATTAATAGTATTATTAAATATATGAATACGTAGACGGTCATTATAACTACAAGTAAAAGCAATCCAAATTTAAACCACAGCGCTGTTGAATTACTGAATCAATTATCGTTATCGTTTCTATAGTAACGGCTCGTTCACAGGGACCTGTATGTATATAAGCTAACGCTAATAATAAACAGATTTTTTTTTTTAACTTTATTGAACAAATAACATAATTGACATTGTGCTTTTTTTGTAAGAAGGTGTTTATTTAACGCTTATGGAAGGAGTCTCCAGTGTCAGCGCTTTGTAACAGTCAGTAAGTTTTCCACCAGGACAGAGTGTTTTACGCTTTCAAAGTTTCTCGGCTCCTGAGGGAATGAAACCTCGCAAATGTTCCATAACATCGAATGTAGCTATAAACGGATAAAACACCATTATGTGTTGTTCATTATTTGTTGTGGTATAAGCGGAATAACGCACTTGCCTTTGCTCTATGCTAGCGTTCTGGTACAGGAGAATAATCCGCTTTGCGTCAGGCCATATCACACCACCAGGGCGTGGATTATTTTCCTGCAACAGCATGGCCCGAAGTGGTTTATTCCAGTTTTGATTAGTCAACGATGCTTAATTGTTGAGAGATTTTGAGACAGAAAGAGAGAGATTGAGAGAGAGAGAGAAACACTGTTCGTGCTAATGTTGTTGTTGTTTTGTCTCAGAGCTCTCCAAATATCTTCCGCCCCAAAGACCGGACCACGGACATTGAAGCCATTTTCCGCGTCATTCAGGACGCCAAGCGCTTCATCTGCATATCCATGACGGATTATCTGCCTCTCCTGAGCAGCAGTCCACACAAGTGAGTCCGTCTACAACTCCTGATCAGATTCAGGTTGCTTTTATCTGAATGCATTAGCATCGTTGTGCTGAGTCTCTGTGCTGACGCCGAGGGTCATTACTGTCACCTTTAACGCGCAGCAGGATAAAATGGCACGTCTGTGGTTCAGTGTGTGTCTGTTGTGGAGCTTGGGTTGTACTCAGGCTGCCGTGTGTCCTCGCAGTAAGTACTGGTCACGTATCGACGGCATGCTGCGCGAGGCTTTGATCCTGAAGCGCATCAGAGTGCGTCTGCTGATAAGCTGCCGAGAGCAGACGCACCCGCTCACCTTCAACTTCCTGTGGTCCTTACAAAGCCTGTGCATCCAGACGGCCAACTGCTCCATGGAGGCGGTGCGTACACCTTCATATTTTAGCGTCGTAGCATAATAAAATGGGCATTAAAGCTAAAATAAGCAACAGTTTGAAAGTTTTACGTGTGTGTTTATGTGATATATAGCTAATAAGAACTTAGTCAGTGGTATCAGTGATGATAAAACTGGTCAGATTTACACTTGACATCATTGTTTATTTGTTTAAAAGGAAGAGTTTAGCCAAAAAAAATGAGTAGCCTGACACCTAGTGGTCTTTACTTGTAATTGCAAGTTAAATAAAAGTCAATCTGATGATATTTAAGTGAAATATTCACATTATGTTAAATGCAATATTGTAACATTCTGGTTTTCACCATTTTTTTTTCTCCATTTTTGAATCGTTCACATTGATTCAAAGCGAGTTTATTTCAGATTTCTGCTTCCCATGTTGCAAAAATCTCTAGACTTGTTCCGCGGACGTTCCGCAACATTAAATGTAACTATAAACGGATAACAAGTACAATATGCCATTCCTTAATTAAATGAAAATGTAGTTAGTGGTGTAAAATGCTGTGGTGTAAAAGGAATAAAACACTTCGGGGTGGTAACAGTAACCGCGCTTCATCGCACTTCCCCCGTTGTTGATTATTTTCCCGTAACAGCATACCACTGAGCGTTTTATTCCTCACACGACTATTTCTTTTCCGTCACAACACTGTAAGCAGCGTCTCATTTACGGTCACGTAAATTCACGTGTGTTTTGTTTCTTCTCCGTACAGAGGTTCTTCAGTCCTCGAGTGCGAGACGACGGCTCTCCTCAAGGCGTCCACCATCACAGATACGTGGTGACCGATAACTCCGTGTATATAGGTGACCTTCAAAAAATCCTCGAACCTTCATGAAACACGCGCTTTACGATAAGCAGGAGAATTCACCTCCGTGTGCTGACTCGTCAGGAGAATGTTATTACATCATAAAACGTCAGAGCCAATCAGGTTACAGTATGTAACCGTAATATTCGTACGCGATTAGATCCTTCAGTGGATGGTTACGGTTCTTAGCTTTTATTATGGAAACGATATTAAAGAAAATAGAACCTTTAGGGACAAGAACAAGCCAAGATGACAAGATTCTGTTACGATTTTGGAATTTAGAACTTTTTTGTTATTGTAACGTTGTAACATTGTAAAGATTCCGAAGTTCTTAATTTCAAAACTGTAAAAAAAAATAAATAAATAAATAAATAACAAAATTGAACATACAACTTTAGAATTTTTTAAAACAGTTCTTTTTTTGTAACATTTAAAAAATATTCTAAAGTTCTACATTCCAAAACCTTCAGACCTTTAGCATGTAGAACTTTGATATCTTTTAAACTGTTTTTTGTAACATTTTAAAGTATTCTAAAGTTCCACATTGCAAAATTCTTAGAAGTGTAAAATTGAAATTAAGAATAAAATATTTTATTCTTTGTAACATTGTAACATTTTAAAATATTCTCAAGTTCAACAGTTAAAAAAAAAAAATTAATCTACAGTAAAACAAATTCTTTGTCATTTAGAATTTGAGAATCTTTTTTAGATGATTTATATTTTTGTAACATTGTTACATTTTAAAAAGAGCTTAAAATTCTAAATTCCAAAATTGTTAGAATTTTAGAATGTGGAACTTCAGAATACTTTGAAATGTATTAGAGTTGTAACATTTATAGCATTTTAAAAAGATTCTAAACTTCCAAATTCTTAGAACTTTGGTATTTTTAATCTTTAAAGGATTCGAAAGTTTTCAGTTCTAAAATTCTTGAAATATTTGTAGCATTGTTACATTTTAAGAAGTCTTTTAAAATGTTTTATTCTTGTAACATTGTAATATTTTAAAAGATTCGAAAGTTCTAAATTCCAAAAATCTTAGAAACTTTAGAATGTAGAACTTATTATAGAATATTTTTTTAGAATGTTTTTTTGTACCATTGTAGCATTTAAAAAGGAATTAGGATTGAGAATTCCAAAAATCGTAGAATTTCACACTGGATGACTTTAGACTCGTTACGGTGTTTTTTGTTGTTTGTTAGATTTTACAGTCTGTATTTCTCGATGAAGACGAGAAGCTCGTGTTCCTTTTTCTGATGAATTTATTTTTATTATTTCAGAAAAAATTAGATACAGAATGAATTCTGCTCTATGAAACCTGTCTCAGGTGGAACTCTGTGTGTGTGTGTGTGTGTGTGTGTGTGTGTGTGTGTGTGTGTGTGTGTGTGTGTGTGTGTGTGTGTGTGTGTGTGTAGCTGTGTG
>CM041002.1:2127434-2140071 GCA_022985145.1 Pangasius djambal | reverse complement strand
GTGTGTGTGTGTGTGTGTTTCCTCTCTGCAGGGAACCTGGACTGGGTTGGGAATGAGTTTGTGTTTAACGC
Source organism: Pangasius djambal (assembly GCA_022985145.1). Lineage (NCBI taxonomy): Eukaryota > Metazoa > Chordata > Actinopteri > Siluriformes > Pangasiidae > Pangasius > Pangasius djambal. Next base: position 2,140,000 of record CM041002.1, on the reverse strand, counting down.
AGGAGCCGGACTCGTGGTCAGTGAGCTGGGGAGAAGCTCCACGCTGGCGGAGCGGCTGAAGTTGGTGTTCGATAGAGACTGGCGCTCGCTGTACGCGAAACCGCTGCAGCCCAACAAGATTCCCACCTGCAGCTCGAGCGCCGGTGTGTTTAAAGGTCGCACGGGTCACACGGAGGACACGGGGAGTCCGAACGCCTCTCTGTAAGAGCTTCTCTCGTGAGGCTCTGACTGACTGAATGGACTTGTTTCATATCGAGTCGTTATTCGTGCCATCGCTGCACTTTGTAAAGCATTTATTTACTTATTTACTTATTTACTTATTTATTATTTATTATTATAAGAAGGTTTAAAGCTACTGTGTGTGTTTTTGTCCTAACAGACCTCAGTGCTAATAATGCCTCATTATCCTTTTTAATTTTTAATTATAAAAGTACAGTTTACTACCTTCATTTCTGAGAATGTACGATCTCCATGACGATGAGGAAAACGTTTAAAAACATTATAAAATGTTTCTGTAGATACGATAACAATGAAACGAAGAGCAATTAGAGATCTGATAAATATAGATATGTACCAGTACTACACACTAATTACTGAATAATTACCAGTCATTATTTAATAAAAATTATTATTATTATTATTATTATTATTATTATTATTATTATTATATCAGAATAATTTATTTGTTTGTTTATATATCCATCCAATTCTTTCTTTCTTTCTTTTCATTTATTTACTCACTATCTATTTATTTGTCTACACCTTTATTGACTTTTTTATTTATTTTTATTTTATTTATGTTTATTTCACTCACTCATTTGTTTAATCCTGGTGTTGCAGATCACCAGCTCAATTTGAAGAAACATGTACATTCTTTTCTTTCTTTCTTTCTTTCTTTCTTTCTTTCTTTGCTTATTTATTGATTTATTTATATTTTCCAATGTTTGTTTGTTTGTTTGTTTTTGTTTGCCTCCTTATCAACTTGTTTAATAAATAATTAAGCAATTACTTAAACACTAAATAATATTGGTTAATATTCATTTATTTATTTATTTATTTATTTATACATTTATTTGTTCATTCGTTTATCTTGATTTTGATTTTGCAGGTCACCAGCTGCAGTTCATTTATCTACTCACTTATTTATTTATTTATTTATTTATTTATTTATTTATTTATTTATGCATTTATGCATTTATTTATGCATTTGTGCATTTATCTATTTGTTTGTTTGTTTGTTTACTTACTTGTTTGTTTGTTTTTATTTATGCATTTGTGCATTTATCGATTTGTTTGTTCGTTTGTTTGTTTAGTCTTGATATTGGAGGTCACCTGCGTAATTTGCATAACCACGCCCCTTTTTCCGAGGCTTGTTCTACATCACTGTACTGTACCTCACTCATACGCTGTGTTTCCAAGCGAGCTGCGATTTTTACAGCAAAGAGGTGCGAAAGATGAGACGCTTCTCTCCGTTAGAATGTAGCACGCAGCAGCTCTGTTTCACCTTTCACACGTTCAGACCGTTTTCAGATCCATGTTTATCCTTGTGATTGACAGAGACTGTATATTTTTCTATCAAACAACTTCCTTGGATTCTTCATCACAACTTCTTTTTCATTACATCTTTTTTTTCTAAGGTGAAATTTTATAATTTTTTGTACGCTAACACGAAGTCCTACGCTATTTAAAAAGTGTGTTCAGGGCACAGACCAAAGCCTCGAGGCGAGTGTTGTGATCTACGCATCGCTCATTATCTTCATCCTGAACGTATCTTATTTAAAGCATGGAGCGAAAACTGCTCTCGGGGTGCCAATACTTTCTGCTCACGCTGCTGTTTCGTCTTGATCTTCCAGTTAATCTCGGGTGCTTCTGCGGGGAAAAAAAAACAAAACAGCACAGACTCTAATTTTTTATTTTATGAATGAATCTTTTGAACAGGTTTTAATTTTAAAGTTTTAATTTTATTAATGTTTATTAATAATTAATTTTAGTATTTTATTAATATTAAAATATAAAGAAGTGAAACATCAGCACAACCACAGGCTGCCATGGCAACGGCATAGCAACGTGACTAAAGGGGTTGTTTTTGTTTTTTTTTATACAGAACTTTAGAATTCAGAATTTTACAATACTGTTTTAGTTTTGGAACATTGTAACGTTTTAAAAGTTCTAAAGCCTTTAATTCTGAAATTCTTCAGAACTTTAGAATTTCAAACTTTAGAATATTTTAAAATGTGTACATTTTGTAAAATTGTAACGTGTGAAAGATTATAAGGTTTCAGATTTTTAAAAAAAATTGTTTAAAACTTTAAAATATGGAACTTCATAATCTTTTAAGGTTTTAGTTTTGTAACATTGTAACATTTGTAAAAGATTCTAAACTTCTAAATTCCAAAATTGTTAGAACTTTTGAATTTTTTAATATTTTAAAAATGGTTTAATTTTGTAATATTGTAAAAGGTTCTATATTCCAAAAATCGTTAGATCTTCAGTATATAGAATCTTTTAAAATTCTAAAGTTTTTGATTATAAAATTCATACAACTTTAAGAACTTTAGAATCTTTGAAAATGTTAAAATTTTATAACATTGTAACATTTGTAAAAGAGTCTAAAGTTCTAAATTCCAAAAATTCTTGCAACTTTAATATTTACAATTTATCTACAGTTTTAAATTCTAAAATTCTTGCAACTTTGGAACTTAAGAATCTTTTTAAATGTTTTATTTTTTGTAACATTGTAACGTTTTAAAGATTCTAAAGTACAAAATTCTAAAAAAAAATTTACAGCTGTAGAATTTGAACTCTAGAATCTATTAAAATGATTTAATTTTGTAACATTGTAATCTTTTTGTGATAAAATTCAATTTAGAATTTTGTTTATTTTCATAAAGACGTAAGTATTTAGAATAAATCTATGAGGAATGTGCAGTTTTAGGAAAACAATCAGCGGCTAACATTTTTTATTGATTATAAACGACACGTCTTTATTTTTATCTGTTTATAGCTACATTTAAAGCTGTGGAACGTCCATGAAACAGGGTAGTTCCTGTTCTCGCTTACGTTATAGCAGCTATAAACAGTCGTTTCCTCCCCGGCCTCGCTTCTGTCTCTCTCTCTCCTGAAGCTGTTAAGACAAAAAAACAAAAAGCAGCTTTGTCACGTTACCGAGAAAATACAAAGCGTAAACTCCTCCGTCCTGAAGGCGTCGGAAAACTTAAAAGTTCCAGCTTTACCTCTGACTGTTACGGAGCGCTGACACTGGAGACTCCTTCCATAAATGTAAATTTATGGAAGTGAATAAATGAATAAACGTCTCGTCACAGAAGACTTCACCACATCAACGGTTACACACGTGTTCGAATGTGTCTTTTGGAAGTCCCCGTGAAAGCGCTGTTACTATGGAAACGATGACACATCCGAACGAGCGCATTAACATAAACCTGAACTACTGTCAGAGCCGCTGTTACAGAAAACGAATCAACACCTTCTGACCAATCAGAGCAGAGAACTCAACAGCGCTGAGGGATAGAAACAGATAGAAATCTACAATTTTGCAGATCGACGCCTCCGATGCTAATAAGACAAGCGAATATAGCCGATATAGCCGATATAGCCGATATAGCCACGCCCCTAAAATAAACGATACATCTTATTAAAATCACTTTAACCTCTTTAGCCTGCGGTGTCACTTCCGACATACAGCACTTTATGTGATGTTGATTGTTAAAAAAACAAATGTTTTATGTTGTATATTATAAAATCTCCAACAATCCCTTTAATCAGTGCAACACAAACGACGACGCTGCTGCTCAGTTTTCCTACAAACGATTTTGTTTCTGTTTTTGTTTTTGTTTTTGTTTATTTTGCATGAGGGCTTTGTTGCATGCTCTGCTTGCTGAACTCTTACAGTCTCCTGTACTGTGTTAAGCGAAATCCAGGGCTGTCAAATGTCACGTCTACGAGACGACGACACTCTCGTGTTCTGTAGCTACTGTTTTCTACACGCTGACAGACCTAATAACATATATATATATATATATATATATACATACATACACACATATACACACATATACACACATATACATACATATATATATATCACTTTGGTAATGCTGCTGTTTATTATCGAATGACCTGCATTTGTATTCCTAATAAAGAGAACAACTTCTATGCTGAACTCACGAGCGTTAGGATTTGTTTTGTTTTTCCTGCTCGTGTAAAATCGAGCTTCGATAAAATCGATGATCGCCGAAGACGATTTATATTTCTAATAATTTTGAAGGTCCGTTGCAAACATTACACCAAGTCTCTTTATCTTTATGTCCACATCTCATTCACCTCATTGATCTTTTTGGACCTCAAGGCATTTTCCCTAGAGGTCAAATTGATTTTATTGACTGTTTATCTAAAAAAAAAAAAAAACACACACACACACACACACACACACCCTGTTTGCACATTCAGCACTTTACTACCTACAGCATGTGCTTCCTGATTAACAGAAATATCTATAATATGAAGCTGCAACTAGAAAGTAATTTTAAAAAATGACAGATAAACACACATTGTATTAATTTATTATATTATAAGCTTAGAGCATTGGATGTAAAATGATTATTTTTTTATAAAATGAGAGTTTTTACTCTGTGAATTCTGTAGGATACCGAGAATGCAGAGAGTTTCCGGGTTTTTGAAAATACCTGCGCTGCCGCATCGTGTTACCACGGGACCCGCGAGCCCGTTTACGTCTGTACAAAAAAAAAAAAAAAAAAGAGGAGAAGCTTCTTTCCTGAGCTCAGTGAGGCTAATCACATGTCATAAAAAGCACAAACTCAAGAAATGCTCATTTTGGAACATTGGAACATTTTAAAAATTCTGAAGCTTTCAACTCTAAAATTCTTAGAACTTTAGAATTTCAAGTAAAATGTACACAAAAGTTTACAAAGGTTTCAATTTTTTATTTTTTTTTTTAAATTGTCAGAACTTTAAAACATGGAACTTCATAATCCTTTAAAAATGTTGTAGTTTTGTGACATTGTAACATTTTTGTAAGTTTCTAAACTTCTAAATTCCAAAACTGTTAGAACTTTAGAATGTTTGAATTTTAGAATATTTTAGAAATGGTTTAATTTTGTAACATTGTAAAAGGTTCTATACTCCAAAAATCGTTAGATCTTTAGTATATAGAATCTTTTAAAATTGTAAAGTTTTTGATTATAAAATTCGTACAACTTTAAGAACTTTAGAATCTTTGAAAATGTTTCAATATGAAAAAAAAACAACAAACAAACAAAAGGGATAAAATTATTTGTTACAAGTTGATTTTATTGAAATAGAGGCAGAGGCGGGGTCAAGAGGCGTAAACATACAAGCAAACATCAATAAATATTATTAATTAATTGATTAATTCAATAATTACACAACTTGGATAGTGTAATTAATTAATTAATTGTTAACATTTTATATAATTAATTAAGCAACTAATTAATGAATTGTTATATTTTACTAATTATATGTTATATCAGAAAGTTAAGTAATTAATTTGTAGTAGTTACTGAATATTAATTCTGAGGTTCATTATTAATGTTCACTAATGACATTGATTATAAATTGTAAATTCTGATGTACAAAATAAAGTTTAAAGTTTAAACTTTTAAAATCTTTTAATGAAAATAATCATTGTATTTGAAAACTATACTACGGCTACTGAAACTGAGTTAAAAAATAATTGAAGAAAATATGCAGTATATTACAAAATTAATAATACTTTAATTAATAATAATTTAATTAATTCATTTAATACAAAAATAAAAACAAATTTAAAAAAATTAATAAATTATATATTTGACACAAAATATAAAATAGCACAGAAAAATCCTCCCAAATTACAAATCATTACAATCATTGTGTGCGTTTATTTATTTATTTATTTATTTATTTATTTTATTTTGTTTGTTTTTGTACTTTTCCTGTTGCGTGCTGTACGTGCTCACGTAGCGCCCTTACGTGCGTCCTGCGTCATCGCTCCAACGTAACGCGTTACCATGGTTTCGCAGCATTTGCGCTCTGGATCTGGGCGGTCTTGGGCTAATCCTGATTCGCTCCCTGGTCCCTTTGTAAGTGCACTACATGTAGGACACGAAGTGATGACTGCTGCGCGATAGGTAGTGCACTTCACGCTGTCATGTTAGACGGCATTTGGGATGCGGCAGCGTGTTGTTTTGGCCAGGTCCTGGGCTTTTCTACCAGCACTGCAGCGGGAGACGGATGTCCGAGCCGTGTGCGGTGAATGTGTGCGGCTTTAACCCCGCGCTGAGATAAACATCACCCCCAGAGAGAGAGAGAGAGAGAGAGAGAGAGAGAGAGAGAGAGAGAGAGAGAGAGAGAGAGAGCTGGTGGTGGTCATGGCGGAGGACAGTGAGTGGGTCGTGGAGAGCATCGCCGGCTATCTGGGCAGTCCCGACTGGCTCATTCCGCTCACTGATTTCATGGAAAACAAATGTTCAGGTAACTTCTAATGAACTCTTTAACCTCATAGTAAACCGCTAGTTAGCTTTAAAAACCTACTTTGAGAAATATCTGGCTGCTAAGTCAGGGTCGTGTGCGGGTTTGGCTCAGCTCGGGCTTGTGTAGCACAGAGAGGAGGCTCCTTCTGCAGGGCTTAGAGCTTCAACCCTGCCATTTTACACTGATTTCAAATATATAACTGTTTATTTACCCTCATATCTAAACTACATCACACCTGCAACACCTGCGTCCTACTGGAGTAACATGTACTTTATATATATATATATTTATGTATATATACACAGTTTTGTGCAAAGGTCTTAGGCACATGCAAAGAAATGCTGTATAGCAAAGATGCCTTCCAAAATAATGAAATTAAATCTTTCTACATCTTAAAAAAAACTACTATAAAGAGCAGTAAACAGTAATAAATGAAACAAAGTCAATATTTAGTGTGACAGCGCTTTGCTTTAAGAATAAAAGCAGTGTCTCAGGTGCAGTGTGTGCAGTCTGATAAGGAAATGAGCTGGAAGTGTTACTGAGCATCTCGCAGAAGCAGCCGCAGTTCTTCTGGAGACTTCGACTGTCGACTCGCTTCTTATTTCTGCAGCGAAACCCGGCAGCCTTCATTCTGTTTTTTGTCTGAAAAGTGTCTCTTAATCTGTAATCTGCTGCTTTCTTTACTGACATACACACATTTTTTCTGTAACGTTTCATTTTGTGCTAAAACTAATGTTTGGAAATCTAAGATGTTTTTGTACTGAATCAATAATGTAGAAGTCAGAAAATAAACATCGATAACAAAGTTTGTACTAAAAAAAATAGGGTGTCTAAGACTTTTGCACAGTACTGTATATATATATATATATATATTGTACTAATTAATATAATCAACAATAACGCATACTGTACTCATACATACTGTACAGTAACATATACTGCACCAATACATGTATTATATAGTATTATTTACTACACAAATACATGTAATGTATAATAATATATACTATACTAATAGATATACTGTACAGTAACACATACTATACTCATACGCACACTATACAGTAACGTATACTCATACACAGACTAAACATTTATGTACACTATACTCATACATACTCTACAGTAATGCATATTATACTAATACATATATTGTACAGTAACACGTTCTATACTAGTACATATAACGTATAGTAACATACACTGCACCAATACATGTATTATATAGTATCATTTACTATACAAATACATGTAATGTATAGAAATATATACTATACTAATAGATATACTGTACAGTAAACCATACTATACTGATACATATACTGTATAGTAGAATATGCTTCGCAGTGGCCGTTGTTAAAATCACTATACATATCAAATTTAACTGAATTGAATTATTATATAGTAATGTATACTATACTAATGCATATACTATACAGTAACGCATACTGTATGAATATACGCATTATATTTACTATGTAGTAATGCGAACTAACACATATACTGTACTAATGTACATGTATTATATAGTAGTGTATACTGTACTAATACATATATACTATACAGTAATGTATACTATACTAGGCTGTACTGTAACATACTATTCTAATGCAATATACTCATAACTGGTATAGCTAGTATGCGTATGAATGCATTCGTGAAGTGATAACGCGCGCGCGGATGCAGATCGATTAGTATTGCAACATGCATACGCGACATATTATTATAGCACTGCCTCATATGCGCATGTGATATAGTACTATACTACTTCTGCTCATACGCACTGTATTAGTACAATAATAATAACCGTACACGCGTCTCATGTTCTCTCAGTGTTCGATGATGAGGAGGAAAATAAATTATCGTATACGGAAATCCATCAGCAGTACAAGCAACTGGTGAGTAAAAGCGCAGCACGGAAACTGCGTCTTTGGTCAGATGCCGTGTTTCATCTTCACATTAATACTAATGGAATATCGAAGACCATATATAAATAAATTAATTAAAATTTCCCCTATTTATACCAAACCCAATGGTTTCTTAACACTTCCTTAATTAATTATATTCTCCGTTTTTTAAACGGTCGTATAATAAATCATTCCTTTTACACGCACATTGTCGTGGTTTCCCTTTCAGGTAGAGAAGCTGTTAGAAAACTACATGCAGGAAGTAGGCATTAGTGAACAGCAGTTCCTGGACGCCTGCTCGTCTCCTTTAGCCAAGTCGAACACCTTGCAGGTGAGCGAAAATTCACTTCAGTTCGAAGGGTATGTACAGTGTATAAGGGTGTGTATATAAACATATATCAGAGAGTGTGTGATAAAGTATTAATATGAGGTGATTCTCTGGGGGTGAAATCACTCCCGGGTTTAATCAACACCTTACTCCTCCACCACCAGGGTCTTCGGTTAGCAGAGTGTTTATAAAGGGAACAGTGAAATTATTACTATAGTGAAAAACAAGAAGACGGTTCTGCCGTGAGGTTTCACTTTGACTCCAGAGGCGAAGGAGTTAAAGTGTAAGTGACTCACATAAAACCCAGTCTACGAGCAGATTAACAGGCTCGCTCTGAATTGGGTTACTGAGCCAGCGGAAGCGGCTCTGCGCTACACCAGGACACCGATATGATCCCGGCCGTGTCCTCGGAGACTTACTGCAGCTTTCCACAGCCGATTAACTCAAACGAGAGGCTGAGAACCTGAGAACCTGAGCTTTCGAAAATGGAAAGGAGACCAGGTCAAAGCTCTGACCCATTTACAAAAAAAAAAAAAAAAAAATCAGTCACTTGTAAATAATGAATAAATAATAAAGTTCAAGAATTAAAAGCTCTATGGTGCTGATAAATAGACAAAATATCGCTGTTTAAATAATGACCATAAAATGGGTCATTGGAATTTTGCTTTACAGTCGAAGGCAAGGTTGCCAGGTCTCGACGACATCTAAAAAAAAAAAAAACACACACACTCACACACACACACTCACAAAATGGATTGAACTAACCTGAAAAATTTGAATTGCAAAAAAAAAAAAAAAACATTTTTCTTCTTTTTCTGTCTTGGCATGGAAAACAAGGTCACCGTGGTGCGCGCACATTTCTGATTTGCGGTATCCGCAATGCACCTTTTTATCGTCACCTGGTACAGACATTATCCGCTCTACGTCCCTCTCGCAGTCTTTGCAATATGTCATACACAATGAAACGGTTCTAATAAAAAAATAATTGTTTGTACAATTCTGCATCGATGCAAGAAATGTAAGAATCGCACAACGGATTTCTTTTTCAATTTGCGGCTTCCGTTGATCACGTTTACGATCAGAATGCGGGAGAGGGAGAAAAGTCGTCGGAGAAGCCTAGTAGTAAGGAACATTCGTGGCAAGAAATCAAACCAGCGCCTTCTTTTTTTTAAAAGCTGACACTGGGAACACAAGAGCTTGACAAATCTTTTGCAAGTTGCAAGACCTGTGACACCAAGATTAAGCACCAGTATGAGAAGTGTATCTGGAGGTAGCGTTAGCGGGAAGAACTGGCACCCACCTCTGACAGGGCGGGAAAAAGATAAATAAATCTACTCCATGTGTAGAAAATAGCTATTGAGATACACTGAGAAACTTAAAGCGAGTCGTAACCTTCTGAATTTTAACTGGATTTAATCATGAAGTTGTAGTTGTGCAGTTGTGAAGATTCCCACAACTACTGTACATCGTAGATACACTGTCTGCACCTACACTTTCCCTTTGTTTGCCACTGAGTATAATTGATGAAATTGATTGGATTTAATTTAAATTATTTGCTTTGAAAGGAGATCTTGACGACCAAAGACTATCAATAAACCAGCCCTGAAACCCCACCCATGGACTTGCTATTTTCATTTACAAACTTGTTCCAAAGCTAGCCCAAGTTGGCGTGGGGGAAAAAAAAAATCCTGCAAGAAGCGACAAAAGGTTTGAGAATCCCTTTGTTAGAGGACAGGATTTCAAAACAGTGCCCTGTCCCTTATATCCAGCGATATTATTTAAAAACCTTTTTTTAAAAACTTAACAACGACAGCGGACCCACTAGTGTTCCCTGAGGGATGCCAAATATCTTTCTGTGCAGGACCTTCTGACCAATCAGATTTGAGCATATATGTGGTAGCTGCACTATTTCCTGGGATATAAACGAGAATATAAAAAAAATTCCACACTCCATATTGTAATAGGATTCATCATTACTGGTGATTTGTATTTTAAACAACACCTTTAATATCAACTGGAATGACCCGCTGTAATCCCGGTTACATAATACCTACCGGCCCCATTTATTTTAGTGCCACCGTTAATCCATTTACTCTTCTCCTGGTTTTCCCAGGCTCTGTTCCAGCCGGTGCTGGCCACAAATGACTTTCAGATGTTTCGCTCGCTGATGGTGCAGAAGAACGTGGAGCTGCAGCTCCAGGCCCTGCGCGCCATCAAGGAGAGGAACGGTGTGCCGTGTTTTTTTATGTCCAAACCAAACGCATCTTGTCTGAACGAATACATATCCGAACGCATCTATAATTCCGATGTTGGAGTTGTGGTTTGTGCGATAGCTTGGAGAACTCGATATACTGTATTTTAAGATCTGTGTGTGTTTTCCGTGCACTGTAGGAGCGCTGCCCGAATGTTTGACCGACGGTACGGATGTGATGAGTGAGCTGGAGCAGCAGGAGTTGCAGATCCTCCAGGAGGTTCTCAAGTATGTTCAATTATGTGGAGATCATGTCAAGCGTCCTCTGTACAAGCACCCAGGAATGAGCTGTTGCCATAGAAACGATAACGTATTAGAACATAAGCATTAATGTAAACCTGTGATTTGCGGCGACTGCGCCACGGTCAGCGCTGCCGTTGCAGAAAATTAATCAACACCGCCTTCTGACCGATCCGTGCAGGCGGTCGAAAGAGGAGTATGAGGAAGAGGTCGCTCGCAGAGAGCACTGCGCGCAGAAGGTCGGCTCCACGTCCTCCAGCCCCCGCGAGGAACCGGTTAGAAACGGCACTGACCCTCAGGCCGCCGCCCACACACCCACCCAGCCAATCAACAGCCGCAGCAAGGTATGTCACTCAAAGAAACGTTCAATCTGTGATCTTCTTGATGGAGGAGAGACAGAGCGTGGTCCTGAATTACTTCTGCTTTATGTACTTCACCGCTTTAACACGCCTGATCTTGAAAAAACGTCACCGTGGATGTATTAGAGCAAAAAAAGCGCTTGATTGGTTCTTTATTACAGAAAGAGGACAAGGTGATTTCCGAGCGAAGTTCAGCCAGTACGTCTCCTAAAGCCTCTGGTAACAGCACTACAGGATTCACACACACATTTATAGAAATATCTGTGTTTTGTGGTGTAACCAGTATGTGTATATATATATATATATATATATATATTTTATAGATAATTGTAGCACAGAGACGAAGACACTACCAGCAGTCCAGGTACCAGTTAAGGGTTCTGCACCGCCGCTGAAGTCCCGGGAGAAAAGTGCCAACCAGGCAGCAGAGAGCTGGTTAGAGGAGGCTCGGAAGGAAGCTGGAATCTCCAAACCTTTCCGAGTGAGTAAATAAAACACAGCCACAAGCTCTTCTTTTCCTCTTCCTTCTTTTCATAGAGACCATATTTTTTATACCTAAAATATGACCCTTTAATCCCTTTTAAGATCATTTAATTTGCCAATCAATCAATGTTTGGTTATAAAAAAAAATACCCGTGAGTCAGTGAGCGGGGGAAAGAGGGAATTATTCCTTCAACATAATTCAGCGTGATGCTCCCACCACCGTGCTTCACAGCGCGGATGGGTTTGTCAGGATGATGAGTGGAGTTCGGGTGTACCCCTACAAAATCTTCATTTTGCCGTTTCACGATGTCACGTTAAGCCTCGGTATAGTAACTTTTGTCAACAATTTATCCACTTCTAATCAAGTCAAACCGACCCCACCCACTCTCTTAATACTAAGCTTGCAAGCTGCCTTTAAAGGAAAAGGGGCGGGGCTTAGAGAGCGTGTTCAGAAACGGCTATAATTATGGGCATCAAGCTTATTAATA
>CM041002.1:2094370-2127334 GCA_022985145.1 Pangasius djambal | reverse complement strand
TGTTTAATAGTGAATGTTGGTGTTTAATAGTGAATGTTGGTGTTTGATGGAGAATGTTGGTGTTTAATAGTGAATGTTGGTGTTTAATAGTGAATGTTGGTGTTTGATGGAGAATGTTGGTGTTTAATAGTGAATGTTGGTGTTTGATGGGGATTTTGTTGAGAATGCTTTTGTTTTATGGATTAATGTTGGTGTTTGATGGAGAATGCTGGTGTTTTTTGGATGAGTTTTGTTGGTTGGTGGAGAGCATTTGTGTTTCATTGTGAATGCTGGTGTGTTTTGTTGATAATGCAGGTTTTTAATGGATGAATATTGGTGTTTAATGGAGACCTTTTTTTTGGTGTATTTTACTGTTTGGTGGAGAACATTTGGGTGTTGTTGATAATGCAGGTTTTGTTTCATGGAAATGCTGGTGTTTGATGGATGGAACAGTGTATTTGTGTTTAATAGTGAATGGGAAATGATTAATTATTGTGTTTGTAGTGAATGCTGGTGGTTAATAATGGGAAAAGGTGTTTGATGGTAGATGGTGTAGGGGAGCAGTGGTGTTTGTGGTGAATACCGGTATATATAAAAGAATAAATGGATGGAAATTGCTAGAAATAATAAAGACCAACATAATAATCATGGAGTCGTCGTGACGGCTGTGTCCCAAATTGTCAGAGACAAGCACATTTTGTATGCAGGCTGTTTTTTTTTTTTTTTGGTAGCTGCCTGGTGGTAGGTTCAATAGCCAGAAAAAGAAAAAAAAAACTCACAAAATTTTATATTTGGTGTGTGTGTGTGTGTGTGTGTTTAAAATCAGAAAACTTGATGGCGTTGCAGCCTCGATGACGTAAGTACAGCACACGGTACTCATTTTTTGTCAAGGTTGCAAACAGAATAAGCTACATCAAGAACTTGTAAAGTTTTCTGTAAAGAGATGTTTGTTTAACATTAATAGAAGGAGTCTCCAGTGTCAGTCAGCAAAGTCTTCAGGACAGAAGAGTTTACGTTTTGTAGTTTATGAGTAATACGGCAAACTGTAATTTTTGTCTAGCATCAAGAGACTGGAAAAACGAGAGACTGGTAAGGGGACGTAAGCGATAACATGTTTCAGAGACGTTGAAATGTAGCTATAAAAGGATAGTCACGATGCTCCCACCACCATGCTTCACGTTGGGACTGGTGCTCTCAGGATGATGAGCATGTGTTGGGTCGTAAAACTACAAATGTGGAGAAGCGCGAGGGGGTGTATACTTACGTTAATCATCTTCTTGCTGTCTGACAAAAACAAAAAAAGACCCCCGGATTTCACGTCATGTAACTTTTATGAACCTGAACATCGTAAAAGTGCTGAATGCTGTAAAGTTTTATTTATTTATTTTTTTAAACACACACACACCAAATGTCCGATTCTGTGAAAGTCCAAAGGACAAACTACAAATAAATCCTGAATACAAACCCGAGAGACGATGGTCAGGCGAGCGACTGTTTATAGCTGCTGTAATGTAACATGTCATTGTTAAACATTAAATGTAGCTATAAAAGGATAAAAAGTATGATGTGTGTTAAAAATTGCTGTTGACATTTCATGTCTCGCTGTTATAGTAAAATATTCAGCTGTAACTCCGACTGAACAGCGGTGTATCCAGATCTTTATATCACGTTCTGTATTCGTATTGCGGTTTGTTTCTTAAAAAAAAAAAAAAAAAGTGAATAATCGCAGCTTTTCTTTTCTTTTCTTCTCCTGACGCTAATCGAAGGCAAGCGCCTCGAAAAGGCTCGGCGGCTCGGCTAGCGTGAACGGATCGCGGCCGCAGAGCGCCGGTGCTGCGGCTCAGAAGGTGACCTGAGAAGTAGCTTAGCACTCGTCCTCCTCCTGTTAAAAACCCCGCCTGTGCTAGTGTTCTCTGTTTACACACAGTGTGTGCTTTAACACACCCCACTCAGCTCTTCAGTTAATTATCACACCCTGTGTGAGCCGAGTCGGTGTGAGAAAACACACACACACACACACACACACACACACACACACGCACACAGCCGAGGGACTGCGCAGTGATGCTCTGTTTTTAACCTCTGATGCGCTTCCTGTCTTTCAGGAAATCTCAATCGAGGAGAAGAAGAAGCTGCAGAAGAGAAAACACCTGGCTGAGAAACTGAAAGAAGAAGTCATCAGAAAGTAACGATGATGATAACAATCTCTCGCTCGCTCATGACCAGGACTGAAACAAATCCACAGAACGAAGAGAAGACCTGGAAGCACTCAGAACTCGTGATTTAGTTTTCAGTAACGGCAATACGATACGATACGATACGTAACGGCAATACGAACGATACGATACGATACGATATGAAATAAACGCATCAGATTGTATCTTCTTTAATAAACGCAGTTTTATACATCGTCTGCTTCGTTTGCTTCGTTTGTTCACCATTTTTTACTGAAAACGTAAGAAATATGTGCATTTTTTCACCCACATTTATGCGAACATGTAGGTGTTGTGTTACACAAGACTGATTTTAATCAGGGAATAAAAGCCACGAATGATGCTGCAATCCATTGTACCCTAATCTCGGGGGGGAAAAAACGGACCTCCGATACGGAAAATCGCAATTCAGTTCGGAATTTCAAGTCGGGAACGAAGTTCTCTGGCGCAAACTATGATATAGCGACATCACAAACCTGACGTCACATCCGTATAGCGGTGTACGCAGCCAGTGCTAAAAACACGATTCCTTTTGCATCGTTACTTCAGAAAACGTAATTTTACTTCACATGTAGCTGTTGTGTAAGTTACAGCTTTATAACTTTAGCTCATTAGGGATAAATTCACATATTTACGATAGAATTTTTGCGAATCCATTTATTTCTGTAAAGCTGCTTTGTGACAATGTCCATTGAATAAGTTTAGCTTTGTAACGTAAATCTGTTTCAGCACAATTTTACTAACTAACATCATTTTAATGAGCAAATGATTTCTCAGAAATACTTCATGTAGATCTTAATATGTTTATCGAATTCAGAGAACAGCCGCACAAACACACCCCGGACGTCCATTTTTTTACGAACTGAAGCACTGGAACGCGTTTAGATCGGACCTGGGGGGAAAAAACGACTCGAACCTTTCAGAGATCTGAGTACGGTGGACTTCAGCATGAGACGTGATTCACGATCATCACTTCCTAATGTTAGTCTCAACAGCGCCCTCGTGTGTTGCTCTTTTCCCAACAAAATAAAGTGTAATTCGATTTTACCGGATAAAAAAGTTTATATAGTAAGTTTGTTGTGATGGTTTATTCTGGACCTGAAATTATTAAATAGAAATGACGAAGCTGATAAATCAGTGCACTGTGAGAATTTATTTGTACTTAGAATTATGATGTTGCTCCTAAATGATTAAAATGATAGATATTTTACGCCAAAATAAAGTTTTATAATCACTTTTCTACAGTCTATATTCGTTATTCAATTTAAAATCGTAACCATATAAATCTTTTTTTTTTTAATGGAGCATTTTTTAAAAACTCCAGAGTTATTAAATTCTGTTAATGCACATCATTCACTTTTGTTTTTCTGTAGTTAGACATCAGCTTTTTCATCCCATCTGTGAAATATAAAAGAATGTAAAACATCATGAAACGATCCGAAGATCAAACTGTAATGAGGAAAAAAATTTAAAAAGGGAGAAGAAATCATACTTCACTCCGGTTTCACCGTCCAGCTTTTCAAGGCACGTTAGTAAATTTAATAAATGTCATTTATTTTCAGATATTTATTTATTACTTAACTTTCCATTCATACAAACCTACATCAGTTAAACTGTTATTAAATACAGAACCTGAATGTTATACGACATTTTTAGTTACAATAGTTTTATTAAAATTGCAGTTAGATCCAGGTTGACAATATTAAAGCTTGTCACTGAAATCAGTTTAATTTAAATGCACTTTTCTATTATTTTTTATTCGTATATGTTATATTGTTATATGTATAGATATAAGATTGTATATATTTATAAAATATTTAAATGTTTATGTTTTAATACACATATATTTATATTAAGTTATTTGACTGATTAAAAAAATCACAATTCTTTTCACAAAATAAATTTTTAGATTAAATAAAATTAATCTGGATCTACGTTTTTTATAAATAATATTCTTTAAATATGGTACAAACTTTTAAGAGAAAATAATCTAATTATTATTTTTAAAAAATACAAACTGATTGCCTTCTCTTTAAAAAAAAATAAATGAAGTGAAGTTTATAGAATTTTTTTTTTTTTTTTTTTTTTTTAGATAAAATAGAAAACTTAAATAATTCTGTATCATCGGATTTGTGCTCGTTTTCTATGAAGGGCGCCAATATTTCTGCACGTGCTGTAGGAACTCTTGTTATGCGCTCAGCGCGGCGCTCCGGAAGATAATGACGACGCACCGCTGCTCAGCCAATGAGCGGCAAGATTCCGAGTCACGTGCCTGACCACAATGGCGGCGCCCTGGAGCCCAGCGCCTCAATGTTGATGTGTTCAGATTTGTTACCGTAAAGAAACTCGCGCGCGTGTTTTATTATAATTTTTTTTTTTATTTTAATTGCTTTTGTTTGATCTGAAGTGAAACATGAGTCGGTTCCTGTCACTCGGCTGTTCGCTGTCTCGCGCTGCTCGGCGGAGTGTGTGGTCCAGTCACAGCACAGAGAGGAGAGTCGGAGTGGAGTTAGAGGGAAGGTAAAACACACACACACACACACACACACACACACACACACACAACTTAAATCCTAAATCGTAAATCTGATAGACATCAAGTGCACTAGGTAGGGCGCAGGAGATCTCATGCACTGTTCTTTCTTTAAACAGGAGAAAATCTTCCAACTACATTTATTTTATTATTGAGAAATAATAATATATAAATGATCAAATAACATTATCAAGTGCTAGTGATGAAAGAGGAACAATAAACCTGTTTATCATGTTGGTTTAAAATGATAATATTATGTTTTAAAAGAAGCAGGCATCATGTCATGTATGTAGAGCTGGACGATACGACGATGATGATGACGATGGTGATGATGATGATGTCACGATACCACGATTTCTTTTCCGATACTGGAACCCCGAGCATGAGCTGATAGTGAAACACTTCCGATATTGTTTTCTTTAAAAACTACTAACCCTTAAATTAACTGAAGCTTTTCACAGCTCGACCCTTTAACAGGAAAAAAAATCACTTATATAAAGTAAAAATATAAACATAATAAAATCAGTCCTAACAGAAGAGAAACAAACAGACAAATCTCGTTAAAATAAACATTTCCATTTCCAAAAAATAAATTCCTTTTCCAAATCCAAATCTATATGTATATTTATCTGTCTGTCTATCTATATATCTATCTATCTATATGTCTGTCTGTCTGTCTGTCTGTCTATCTGTCTGTCTATCTATCTATCTGTCTGTCTATCTATCTATCTATGTATCTATCTATCTATCTGTCTATATGTTTTTCTATCTATCTATATGTCTGTCTGTCTATCTATCTATCTATATGTTTATCTATATGTCTGTCTGTCTATCTATCTATCTATCTATCTATGTGTCTATCTATCTATCTATCTATCTATCTATATGTCTGTCTGTCTATCTGTCTATCTATCTATCTATCTATCTATCTATATGTATATCTGTCTGTCTATCTATATATCTATCTATCTATATGTCTGTCTGTCTATCTATCTATCTGTCTGTCTGTCTATCTATCTATCTATCTGTCTGTCTGTCTATCTATCTATCTATCTGTCTATCTATCTATCTGTCTGTCTGTCTATCTATCTGTCTGTCTATCTATCTATCTGTCTGTCTATCTATCTATCTATGTGTCTATCTATCTATCTATCTGTCTATATGTTTTTCTATCTATCTATATGTTTATCTATCTGTCTGTCTGTCTATCTATCTATCTATCTATCTATGTGTCTATCTATCTATCTGTCTATATGTTTTTCTATCTATCTATATGTCTGTCTGTCTATCTATCTATCTATATGTTTATCTATCTATCTATCTGTCTGTCTATCTATCTATCTATATGTCTGTCTGTCTATCTATCTATCTATGTATCTATCTATCTATCTATCTGTCTATATGTTTTTCTATCTATCTATATGTCTGTCTGTCTATCTATCTATCTATGTGTCTGTCTATCTATATGTCTGTCTGTCTATCTATCTATCTATGTCTGTCTATCTGTCTATCTATGTGTCTATCTATCTATCTATCTATCTATCTATCTATATGTCTATCTATCTATATGTCTGTCTATCTATCTATTAAATCTATATTTTTGTCATATCGTTCCCTAAATGTAGATTATAGAAATCAAAAAAAGATGAAATAAAAAGATGAACTGACGTTGAATAAAATTCTGAGCTGTTTAGAGAATCTCGTCATTCATGTGCCTCGTACAGTTCTCTACATCTCCTGCTGTATGCTGCATTTCCCTGCCCCGCCTCGCCTCGCCCCGCCCCGCCCCGCCTCGCCTCGCCCCGCCTCGCCCCGCCCCACCCCGCCCCACCCCGCCCCGCCTCGCCTGCCTTCAGTCTAAATCCACATCTGGATTCCTGTAGCGGCTTTGTGGCGGTGTCCGTTGTTAAAAGTGCAATATAAACAAAGTGTTATTGAGTATACTGTAATTATTCACACTCTTCCTCACACTCTTCCTCACACTCCTCCTCACACTCCTTCCTGCTGTCTTCCAAGAAAACTCGAGATATCGACGGGGAAGCTTGCGAGATTTGCGGATGGATGTTCTGTCGTTCAGGTGAGCTTTAATCCTCCACACTTCAACAGCTGTGCAGTGTTTATCGCATTAGAGCCAAAAATAGACGAGTTTCCAGATAGATTAAAAAAAATATATTGCTCTTCATTCAGTCTCTTCATTTTTAGAGGATCCGATATCCGATAGGGTTTTGCTGATATCCTATTTGCTTTTTTTTATATTTTTTTTGCTCCATGTCGGATCAGTGCCCTCTCTAGATGATATAATATCGATGTTATTATAAATGATGTTAGGATACGCTTTTCTGAGATCAAAATAATTACCATCTGGACTGAAGGCAGCTGATTTGATGTTCAGTCTTTGAACGAGTTTTTTCCAAAATTAGTTTTACTTTGTGATCCTTTTCAGTGTTTAATAACGAATAAATTTAGATAAAATTAGATCGAAACTGTTGCTCGTCATTCAGTGTGTCATGTGTCACGTGTCATGTGTCATGTGTTTGCTCCTGGTGGGTTATCTTCAGCTGGGAGAGACGTCAGTGATGGTCACCGCCGTCAGCAAGACCAAACCCTCCCCGTCACAGTTCATGCCGCTGGTGGTGAGTTCTGTTATCTGACCCCTGCGTGTGCGTGTGTGTGTGTGTGTGTGATGAGCGTTTTTAAGTTCCAGGCTGACGTGTTGCTTTGATGCTCGCAGGTGGATTACAGACAGAAAGCAGCAGCCGCTGGACGAATCCCCACCAACTACCTGCGCAGAGAAACGGGCAGCAGCGACTCGGAGATCCTCACCAGCAGACTGATAGGTGCGTGACGCGCGCAGGAGATGCGACAAAACACTCACGTGATAGAGAGAGCCGTCCGCTGCAAAAGTTTGTGCACCCTTATGTTAAAATGAAGTTAGGTGGGTTAGCTAGTTATCACAAATAAACCAAAAAAAAAGGATTTCGCAAAAGTGGAAGACGTGGAAATTATCCACTTTTATTATTACATTTCATAATTTCATAATTATTATTTTTCTTTGTGTGTTTTTTTTTTTTTGTTGTTGTTTTTGTTTTCAGTTATTTTTCATCCACTCTTTGGTTGTATCTTTGTGGATATTTATTTATTTATTCATTCATTCACTCACTCACCCAGTCTTTGGTTGTCTCTTTATGTTGTTTTTTTTTTTTTTCCATCCTCTCTTTGATTGCCTTGTTGGGGAGGTTGTGTGTTTGTTTTGTGTTTGTTTTTTCACTTGTTCTTCGTCCGCTCTTTGGTTTCCTCTTTGGTTTCCTCTTTGTGTTTGTTTGTTTGTTTGTTTTCTCAGTGATTTTTAATCCATTCTTTGCTTGCATCTCTGTGTTGTTTTTTTTGTTTAGTTTTCTTTTCAATTATTATTTTTAATAATCATTTTCATAATTATTATCTTTCTTTGTGTGTTTTTTTTTGTTGTTTTTGTTTTCAGTTATTTTTCATCCGCTCTTTGCTTACATCTTTCTCTCTCTCTCTCTCTCTCTCTCTCTCTCTCTCTTTCTTTCTTTTTAATTCCAAGTGGTGCCTTTCTTACTTTCTAACTCTTGCTCTCTAAACGCTCTGATCTTTTTTCACACACTCTGTGAAGAACAGTATTTTCTGCTTGAGGTCGTGTGAGACCTGTTTTCCTGATTCTCTTTGACTAAAAAACTTCCTCCTCCTCGAGAGTATGCGAACTTTCGTGGCAGATTAATAAAGATTTTATGCAGTCCGTGGGGTGTACAAACTTTTGAGCTTGTTAATAAACAGAATTGCTCATTACTCAGTGAGTTACTGTAATATTTAGGCTGTATGTTATAGAGGTGCTTTTTAATTTCATTTTCATAAATGCTGTAAATGGACTATCAGTTTATTTTGTTCTCTTTCTGTCCCTGTTTCCGTTCAGACCGCTCCATCAGGCCGCTGTTTCCTGCTGGATATTTCTACGACACACAGGTACGACTCTCCTTCACGCTAGTTCACGCTAGTTTATGCTAACGTGGCTGTGACTGAATCTCGTTTCTTGTCTTCGTGAAGGTTCTGTGCAACATTTTAGCCGTCGACAGCGCAAACGTTCCCGATGTCCTCGCCATCAATGGAGGTGAAGCCACTTCTGATTCTGTCATTTTTATTTGTTTTTCATTTTCTCAAATGTCTAATCGAAACTCAGAGCCTGTATGACGCATTATAACGCTTAAATAAGTTGATTTTAAATGAACTAAACCCAAAAAACAGGACGTTATATGCACAGATGGATCAATATGAGCATATGGAAATCAGAGTAAACAAACAAAATCACATACAAATACTTTTTTTTAAAAGCTAAGTGCAGAGATATTATTCTAAAGGTTTCACTATTCGTCACTTATTTTATTTTACTTAATTAATTTGTTTTATTTAATATTTATTATTTAATAATCACCAACTTTCATTCGTTTGCTCATTTTCATTTTATTCCATTATTTATTTGTTTTTATTTTATTTATCGATTTTATCCATTCGTTCATTTACTTAATTTTTTCATCCATTTTCAGTTCATTTTAGTAATTTAATGTCGTTTTCACTTATTCATTTATATCGTGCTTTATATTGGGCTTTTAAAAGATGTCCGGAGTTTTATTTATGTTTAAGATTTCTTTATTTAAAGGAATATAAGCTTATACTGTGCAGGAATGTGAAAGAAAATACAGTTTTCATAGTAATTAATAGTCAAAAATTCTGATATAATTACAGTTAAAAATTAAATTCAGCAAATATTATTTTAAATCATTTTGAATAATCTAATTTAATGAATATTTGACTTAAAAATAAAAATAAATTAAAAAAAAAAAAAAAAAGATATTCAACCCATTTTTCCCCCTGAACTTGCCAGTCTGAATATTATTATTTCACACACAGAACATAGATGATTGTTTAACTCTAACTACAGACACATTCTGTACATCATGACCTACAGTCTTCTGGTCCTAATGGTACTTTAACTGTAACCTCTTGTTCCTGTTTGTTCTCTCAGCATCTGCTGCTCTCGCCGTCTCCGATATTCCCTGGAACGGACCTGTTGGTGAGCCGGTAGTTCTGTGTTTAGGTGATCATGATGTGTGTGTTTGTGTGTGTGTGTGTGTGTTAAGTTCATTTTGCTGCTGATCTCGTCGCAGGTGCTGTGCGTATCGGCCTGATCGACGGAGAGTTTGTCGTGAACCCGACCCGGAAGGAGATGAGCTCCAGCACGCTGAACCTGGTGGTAGCAGGAGCTCCTTCCAGCCAAGTGGGTGAGTGTGAACACGTTCAGGTTCCACTTCATTCTGCGTGGAGTTTTATAGGAACCCAAGTGCATCCTGATGGACCAGAAGTGGAAAGAGGACACGAGAGACCGGCTTCAGAGTCGGCAGTGCTGTCATCGTATTTCATTTTCCTTTTTTTCCTCAGCACTTCAGCACTTTCTCAGTAACAGAATTGTGAATAAACACAAAACAATCACACACACACACACACACAGCTTTTCCGTTGTCATCGGTCTGTTCGCTGTCAGCCCTCTTGGCCTTTGATCTCCCTTAAGACACTGCAACACAGACATCCTATAAAATACACTTCATTCTTACTCACACTCGCAGGTGTAAACACTCACTCATTACCTGCTAGTTCTCTGTGACTCCTCCTCCCTTTAATTTCACCTGCAGTATTTGTTACATAGCGCAACCTGCCGTAACTAATCCATCCTCTGTGTTAGCGGTGAGCTTACTCTGTGCCATATTTTTTTCTTGTGTTTGCAGTGATGATGGAAGCCGCTGCTGAGAACGTCCTCCAGCAGGACTTCTGTCACGCCGTCAAACTGGGAGTGAAACACACGCAGCAGATCATCCACGCCATCCAGCAGCTGGTCCGAGAGCACAAGGTGGTGAAGCGCACGCCCCCGAAACTCTTCACCGCGCCGCCCGAGATGGTGGAGTTCACGCGCCAGTACGACCTATAACCTGTCCTAAACACGATAAGAAATATATTAATTAACATAAATACTTTGGAAACAATTTTCATAATTTACCAGTTATCACATTATTATTATTATTATTATTATTATTATTATTCCCCGTATCACAGTGTTCCATAATTACAGCGGTAAGGTTTTAGACTAAAGTTTTCTCTGTGTGTGTGTGTGTGTGTGTGTGTGTGTGTGTGTGCGCGTGCGTGCGCGCAGGCTGGCTGGTGAGAAGATCTACGCCGTCTTTACAGACTTTTCACACGATAAGGTATTTATAATGTTTATTATTGTCGTTTATAGTGTTGATTATTGTTCTCTAACACGTTCTGCTCCGTCTGGATTCTGCAGGTCTCCAGAGATGAAGCTGTGAACAAAATCCGACTCGACACAGAAGAGCAAGTTAAAGGTGGTTGCATTTTTTAAAAATTCAATTCAATTCAATTTTATTTGAAGTGAAGTGACATGACATGTGGCCAAGTACGGTGACCCATACTCAGAATTTGTGCTCTGCATTTAACCCATCCAAGTGCACACACAGTAGTGAACACACACACACACACACACACACACGGAGCAGTGGGCAGCCTTTTTTTGCTGTGGTGCCCAGGGAGCAGTTGGGGGTTCGGTTCCTTGCTCAAGGGTCTCACCTCAGTCGTGGTATTGAGGGTGTATAGCACTTTTAACAATGGACATTGTCACAAAGCAGCTTTACAGAATGATAGTAACAGCAGTGACAGTAACGCAAATGACAGTAACACAAGTGACAGTAACACAAATAACAGTAACACAAGTGACAGTTACACCAGTGACAGTAACACAGATGATAGTCACAAAAGGGACTGTAACACCAATGACAATAACAGCAGTGACAGCGTCACCAATGACATTAATAGCTTATAGAGTGTGGAGGGAAACCCTTTGGTGGTGGTTGAAGTGGCCACTCGGTTTTTCTGCACTTTGACCCTGGAAGCATTTATTCGCAACTTCTGTGATTTCAAAATACGAAAATATGCATTTTAACATAGCTAACACCAGTGACATGAAATGCAAGGGCAAAGGGTCTTTTTAAATTATTTATATGATTAAAAACATATTTTATTTTGCAAATGTACATATGTGATAGCCCTTTTACTTTATATTCGTTTTTTATTGCTGAGGATTATTTATATATTATTTCTATACATGTGTATATACCTCTTAAATCTTTATAGAGAAATTTCCTCAAGCCGAAGCGTTTGAAGTGATCGAGGCCTTCAACGTGGTTTCGAAAGACATTTTCCGTAATCTGGTGCTGACTGAGTACAGAAGGTGACGTGTTTTTCTAATTCCAGTCATGTTTACCATGTGGTTACTGTAATATATTCAGATTACGCAATGTCTCGGTGATGTTTCAGGTGTGACGGACGAGACTTAACGTCACTGAGAGACATTTCGTGTGAAGTGGACGTCTTTAAACCTCTGCACGGCTCTGCGCTCTTCCAGAGAGGACAAACACAGGTCAAATGGAGTACTGATAATAAAAACAGTAATATTTTCCTCTTTATTTTCTGATTATAATGATATATATATATATTTTTTAGGTGCTTTGCACTGTAACTTTCGACTCTATAGAGTCCAGTGTGAAAACGGACATCATTACCACGGCTCTGAGGTAAAACTGACCGGAGATAGGAACTGAACCTCATCACAACATCACGATATCAAGCGTTTCAAGCCGCGGAAAATAGAAGCTGCACCTTTGAATTTAGATCTGTCTATTCAAATTAAAAGGAAAAAATCTGTATATGCTCCATTGTGTGAGTCTCATTATGTTATGGCTATGCAAAATACTCATTTCTGATTGGTTTTAAGACTATAAAACACTTTTTCTCTGCCAAACACGTGATGATCTGT
Source organism: Pangasius djambal (assembly GCA_022985145.1). Taxonomy (NCBI): domain Eukaryota; kingdom Metazoa; phylum Chordata; class Actinopteri; order Siluriformes; family Pangasiidae; genus Pangasius; species Pangasius djambal. Next base: position 2,114,715 of record CM041002.1, on the reverse strand, counting down.
TGTTGTCTATGGAAAAAAAAAAAACGTATTTGTTATTTGTAGCAGCTGTTGTGTAATTTTTGGAATATTTATATCCTGATTATTTATTTAATTTCGTCTCTAATAGTGGGATCAAAGACAAGAATTTCATGCTCCACTATGAGGTGAGTATTCATGACCTATAACTTTTTTAAAAAAAAAATAAATGTATTTATTTATTTATTTATTCATTTATTAAAAGAAGCAGCAAAATGGCTGTTTCAGTGACAGTTTGAGCTGGTGGGCGTGGCCAATTTTCCTGGTGATGTATTAAGAATGTATGATAATAAAAAAACATCTAATAGAAATATTGCGGCCACGGTACACTGAAAAGAACTTGAGGTTTGAAAGGTTTGCCCAAACCTGCATTTAAATGATTGAAATATGTCCTGTGGGGAAAGTTCGTTGTCTTCAGAGCCGGGTTACGCAGCTGATCAAGCTGAGGTTGCCAGAATTTTCTTGAGCACAAGCATCCGAGACAGACTGAAAATGCAGCCTGAAGAAGCAGGGCACATTTTGTTTCTTTGCTGCTAACAAAGCAAGACATTATTTAAAAATGAAAATAAAAGGAAAGACTAATACAGTACTGTATTAATAAGTACAATACTTATGAATAAGAAGAACTAATTATTATAATTATATTATAATTAATCTAATTAATCACTGCAAATGTGGTTCAACAAAATGGCTTCCACACTCATTATTCAGTAGCTTATAGAATAGCACTTGATCCAGCTCATCCTTTTTTACTGACAAACTAGACGCCCCTAAAGGAATTTCTGTCTTTCTATTTTTTCCGTCTCAGTTTCCTCCCTATGCGACGAATGAAATCGGGAAAATGGGTGGACTGAACAGACGAGAGCTCGGTCATGGTGAGTGACGGTGCGTCGTTACTGTTATATCCAGTGATGTCCATTATTAACCGCTCTCTGAGCGCTTTACGTCTTTATTTCTTTGTCTTTACGTGTTTAGGTGCTCTGGCCGAAAAAGCCCTGAGACCCGTCATTCCAAAAGACTTCCCCTTTACAATCCGAGTGACCTCCGAGGTGCTGGAGTCCAACGGTGTGTCTCCTGAGTATAACCTCCTTCAATCTCGTCGTTACTGACGTTGACCTCGTTACTGACGTTGACGTTGTGATCGGTGTATTCAGTGAACTGTGTTGTAACTTCCTGTGTGTGTATCGTGTAGGCTCGTCATCCATGGCATCGGCGTGTGGAGGCAGTCTGGCTTTAATGGACGCCGGTGAGGTTTCTTTCTTTCTTTCTTTCTTTCTTTGTCTTTGTTGCTTTTTTATATTTTTGCTGTCTTTTTCAACTCAGTTCAGTTTTATTCGTATAGCGCTTCTAACAATGGACATTGTCACAAAGCAGCTTTACAGAAATAATTTTTCTTTCTTTCCTTTTTTTCTATGTATGTTTTTTTGGTTTTGTTTTGTTTTTGTTTTTTTGCTATGTGTGTTCTTCCATTTTTGTTTTTCTGTATTTTTGTTATTCTTTCTGTAATCTTTGTAATTCTTTCTTTCTTTTTTATGTTGTTGTTTTTTTTCTTGTTTTCTGTTTTCTTGGTGTGTTCTGTTTTGTTCCGCTTCCACGTGTTGGACTTGCGGGAGGTTATTGAGTCTTGATGATGTGATGTGACGTGACGTGACGTGACGTGACGTGGTGAGAGCGGGTGTTGATGAGCAGTTTGTGTTCTCAGGTGTGCCGATATCCTCAGCGGTGGCCGGAGTGGCTGTGGGTCTCATTTCCAAACCAAACCCCGAGAAGCTCTCTGAAATCCACGACTACAGATTACTAACCGATATTTTAGTAAGTCTGTTAGCACCACACTCACATACACGACTGCTTATCTTCTCTCTCTCTCTCTCTTTCTTTCACTGTTTTGTTTTTGTCTGTTTCTAAATTTCATTCTTTCTTTTTCTTGACCTTTTCCTTTTGTTTATTTTTTACTTTTAGTTTTCTTGAGGGTGTTTTTGTTCATTTTTATGTCTTTGTTTCTTTCTTTCTTTCTTTCTTTTCTGTAATGTCTCCTTATCTTTGTGTTCCTCTTTCTGTTCTTTTATTTATCCCTTTCCTTTTCTTTTTCATTTGTCTGTTTGTTTTTTTCTGTTTTTTTTTTTTGTCGATTGTTTTTAAATTTTACTTCTTTTTTCATTTTTTTGTTTGTACATTATTCTGTTTCTTTTTTTGTCTTTTATTTGCTCTTCCTTTCTTTCTTTTTCTGTGTATTAACACTATACTGTCATGCACGAATGTTTTGTATTTAATGTGCATTTTTTTTTATTTCTGTCTTTTTTAAAAAAAAAAATTCACAGGGGATTGAGGACTATAATGGAGACATGGACTTTAAAATGGCTGGAACAAGCAAAGGCATCACTGCGTTACAGGTACTACAGAGAACCCCGACTACATAGAACCCTGACTACAGAGAACCCTGACTACAGAGAACCCCGACTACATAGAACCCTGACTATAGAGAACCCCGACTACAGAGAACCCTGACTATAGAGAACCCTGACCTGTGATTAGAACCATTTCACATGTGTGTGTTGATGTGTGTGTGTTAACGTGTGTGTGTGTGTTTTCTCTCAGGCTGATATTAAGATCCCAGGACTTCCTCTGAAAATCGTAATGGAGGCCATCCAGCAGGCGACAGGTGACCAACACATCACACACACGCCACACACACACTGACACACAAACACGTCACACACACACACTCAAACACTTTTCATACTCGTCACACACGTTTCATACTCGTCGCACGTGTCTCACAAGTGTCTCTCACACACTGAACACACAGGTCTCATGCACACACAAACACACACACACGTCACACATGTCTCAAACACACTGCACACACACGTCTCATGCTCATCACACACATCTCGCGCACACACACACACGGAGTCTCTGCACAGTCTCACTCGCTCCTCTCTGTTTCAGTGGCGAAGAGAGAGATTTTAGGCATCATGAATAAAACCATTTCAAAGCCCAGAGGCTCGAGGAAGGAGAACGGCCCTGTTGTTGGTAGGAAGACATACGGATTTAGACGCATAGTGGCTGTGTGTGTTTTTCTTTTGTCATTTCCTGTTTGTACTTTTCACTACTTTTTGCTTACAATGTGAAATGTGTTTACTGTCTGAAGAAAACGTTCGTGTGCCGATTTCCAGAAGAGCTCGATTTGTGGGTCCTGGAGGATACAACCTCCGCCGACTACAGGCGCAAACAGGTGCCACGTAACACACACGCGCACACACACACATGCACACACACGTTTATGTGTATTTCTTTCTTTTTCTTTCTTTTCTGTTTTTTTTTTTTTTCATTTTTATATTTTGCATTTTCTCCTTCATTTTCCTTTTTTCCAGATTCACTCCTTTCTTTTTTTTTTTTTTTTATTCTTTATGGTTTTATTTGCTCTGAATTGTCTGTCGTTTTTGTGTGTCTGTCTATCCTTTCGTTTCTTTCCATCATTCTTTCTGTCCATTTGTTTCCTTCATGTTTTCTTTCTTTCTTTACTATTTTTCTCTCTATAATTTCTTTCTTTTCTCTATTTCTGTTTTTCTTTCTATGTATCTTTGATTCATTTTCTTTTTTTCTTATTTTTTTCTGTATGTTCGTTTCTTTCTCTCTTTCCTTTTATCTACATATATTTGTTGATTTCTCTCTTTGTATGTCTGTCTGTCACTCTCTTTCTTTCTTTCTTTCTTTAGTTTTTGCTGCTTTCTTCTGTATTTTTAGTGTCTTTTTGTCATCTTTTCTGTCTTTCTGCCCATCTTTGTAATCTTTTTACACCTTCTTTGTGTCCGTCTTTCTGCGTTCCTGTTGTTTTTTTTTCTTTGTATCTTTGGTACTTTCTTCCTGTCAGTGCTGAAAGGCGATTATTGTTCTGAATGATTCGAAGCTGATGGCATCCTGCGGATCGTTAACTCCAGTTCCTTTACATTGGTTTTCTTTTTCTCCTCCACGATCCTGGCTGTGTTTTCGTTCAGGCGTGACTATAAGCCAGGTGGACGAGGAGACGTTCTCGGTGTTCGCTCCGACTCCACACGCCATGCACGAGGCTCAGGAGTTCATCACCGACATCTGCAAAGACGATGTGCGTTCCATCGCCTGCTTTTGTAACTTTAATATAATCGCGATTTGTGGATGAAAAAAAGAAATGTAAGTGTTTTTTTTTTTTTGTTTTTTTTTTGTCTTACAGCAAGAACAGCAGCTGGAATTCGGGGCCGTGTACACGGCAACCATCACAGAAATCAGGTAACGTGTGTGTGAACACTGCCATGGCTTTCTTAGCTGCGTTTCTTTTTCAGTGTGCTGATGATTGTCGGCGTGTGTTTGTGATATCTGTACAGAGACAGTGGTGTAATGGTGAAGCTTTATCCCAACATGAGCGCTGTGCTACTACACAACTCGCAGCTCGATCATAAAAGGGTAAGATCGTCCTCGAAGAAAAAAAGAGATATCCTGTTTACTCCACATACACTTATTAAAAAAAAAATTCCAGCCCAGCTACGCTCTCGTCAGGCGACAAGACGTTCCTTTTTTTTCTTTTTATTGGTTTTTAATTTCTCAATTTTGAATTCGCCGGACATTTCCCTGCTCACTGCTGCTTATTGATTGATTGTGCACATTTGCTGTGATTGCATGGAGTAATGTTCAGCATCATTCTTGACAAAATCGTCTCGCGATCTGATTGGCTAGAGCAGACCCAGTGGGAAAAAAAGAACATTTGTTTATGGATTGAACTCACTTTAAATTTGTGGATATTGTTTGATTTTAGGGGAGCTCGTGCTATTTATTTGCAGATGATGCAAGACTAGGCCGAAAAGTTCAGGCATTTTGAAAAGGGAGGCGCATTTTTTCTTCTTTTTCTGAGCGCGAAACAAGTTCACCGTGGTGCGCACGCATCTCTGATTTGTTATATCTACAATACGGCTTTTTATCTTCGCCTGGTCTGGACGTTATCCCTTTGTTTGCCATAACCAATATTTGCAGAAATTAGAATTAGATTTAGTTGCTTTAAATTTGTTTCCTTTAAAGCATAATCTGAGCAGCCTGTTTCTAAACTAGCCCCAAAAAAAACCCCCCAAAAAAATCTTTTTTCTTTGTTTTGCCTTTGTATCTCTGTCATTCTTTTTCTTTCTTTCTGTCATTCTGTCCCTTTTACTATTTTCTTTCTTTCTTTTCTACTTTGCTTTGTTTTGACTTCTTTTGCTTGTTTCTGGGGTTTTTTTTTCTTTTCTTTTTTCCTTTAAGACTATTTTTTTTTCTGTGTTATTTTGCTTTTTCATTTTTTGCTGCTTTTTCTATATTTCTTTTTTGTCTTTCTTTGTATTTCTGTCATTCTTTTTCTTTCTTGCTATCTTTCTACTCTGAGCAAAAAAAAAAAAAAAACCCAAAAAACTGAACACCTGTTTACTCCAGACACACTTATAATCAGGGTTGCCAGGTCTCAGCAAAAAAAGTTCCAGCCCGAAAAAGGCAAAAAGACCTGAAACCAGCCCAAAAGGTTTGGGTCTTAGGAAAGGAAGGCTCTTTTTTCAATTCTTTTTCTCTTTGAGTGGGAAACAACTTCACCGTTGTGCACACGCATTTCTGATTTGCCATTTTTCACTCCATAATCCTTAAAAACACAATCTCAGCAGCCTATATTTAAACTTTGGCAACCTGATTATAATGAACGTCTAAGTGCAGTTGTTTACTCAAAATTGTTTGTAAGTGACGCTGTAAATCTGCATAATTAGTCTTTTCTGAGATGGAACTAGTTTTTCAGAGGGAAGAATCTCTAGAATGAATGTCAGAGTGTGTATTCTGGTGACGCAAACTGAAACGGAAAATGTTCTTCACCATCTTGTTTTTCTAGATCAAACATCCCAGTGCTCTCGGACTGGAGGTCGGCCAGCAGATCCAGGTGTGTACTGCGTCTCAAATATCCGAAACAGAAATGTCTGGTTGAGATGTTGAATATTTAATGGAATAGCTTGTCATATTTAGCAAATTGCAATTGCAATAAAACTGTCGATGAGCCTCACCTTCCCTCAGAGATGTTCTGTGATTATACTTCTTACACAAGGATCGATTTATACTATGCATGGGAGCGTGCTTGCGTGTCTGCGTGTCTGCGTTGCGATACAGAGACGGGGTTTATGGGTAAGCGTAGAGCACAAAGACTCACTGATGCTCTCACTTGCTGATTGGTTGGTGGGAGGTTTTTTTTTTTTTTTAGTTGCCTGCCCAGAAACATTGAGACGAGATGTTGTGAAATCTTCTTCCTTCGATTTTATCAAGGATTTCAGAGTAATATTGTTCCAAATACAACTCAAGTGTCAACAGTAAAGTGTAAACAGTAAGATTTTCTCCTCTCGTATCCAGTCCTTAACGTCTTCTTTTAACCTGGAGACGTGCTCGTGCTCTAATAGCTGAAAAACACTTTGTAAAACTCACGCTGTGGGTTTCTCAGACTTTGATAAAACGCTAACACTCTCACACTGGACAGCTATAAATTAACAGTAGATCAGGTTATATCTGTGTGTTCTAATCACATCTCTGTGGACAAACACGATTTGACATTTGTCTTATGTACTGTAAATTTATTAGCTGGTGAAACCAAAGATTTGGCTCTGTCTTCTGTATTTGGCAGGTGAAATATTTCGGACGCGACCCCACGGATGGCAGGATGAGGCTGTCGCGTAAAGTGCTCCAGTCTCCCGCAGCCACGGTGGTGAAGACGCTGAGCGAGAGGCAGAGCATCACGATGGGAACAGCAGACGGATAGACGTCACCTTCATCCTGACCTCTTCGTTAATGTGCTTTGGACTGAGTTTATTTACGTATCAGCCTCTCGAGTCGATCTGGATTCATGAAGAAAGGAGTTTCACTGCGTCACCTTTAAGCGTTTAACGGATTCTGAGTGCGAGCTCACGATTTTAGCCCAGATGATGTGTTATGGACATTCTCATAATCCAGGGTTTTTGCTGGGAAGCAGGAGCGGGGAAACTGTTGCTTTGCTGCAGGTGATTTGTTGAGATGCGCACTGTTTTTAGCAACAAAAAAAATGGATAAAAACAGTGTTAATGTAGTGAAACGGTATGTTACGGACTTCTGGTTATAACCAAATAACATGAGCTGAGGAAAAGGACAGAGTGGTTTGTATGGATAATTACAATGAGTGTGTGTTGAGTTTTCTGCTTCACAAAACCAGTCTGAGTTGCAGGATGATTAAGCTTGTTATTGCAGTCAACTTCAGAAATATTGGCACCCAGCAAGAGAGTAGGATTTAAAAAAATAAATAAATAAGTAAAAGATATATAAAATTCCAATTACACACATTTTCCACAAACAACTGGAGAAACTATTTTCCTATCTAGTAAGTAGTTACATCCCAGATACATAAAAACTGCTTGTCAGAAGATTTACGTTCTCTCAAAAATGGTGTGGCAAAATTATTGGCACCCCGGTATGTATATAATACGTGTAAAACAACTGTTTATTGCTCTCAATCGCCAGAAAATGTTGTTGTCTTTGACAGAATATGATGTTTCAAATACATACATACCATCTTGTCATCTTCTAATACCATGAGAAAAACAAGAGATGGATAGTTGTTGACTTGCACAAGTAAGATAACGTGTATTAATATATATATTTAAAGGGGTTAAAATGATGATATAGGTTAGAAATGGTTGGAAATTTTCCAGGAAGGTGTGGTGTTTTAACACTGTGGTCTCATTGCTCGGTTGAGAAACAGTCTCACCGAACATTTCCTGCAAACAGCAAGCGCTGTGGTCAGAAACTGAACCTACAAGCCGACCCACAAGTCAGGAGTGTGTAATAAAATGTTTAAAACAGGGTTTAAAACCTCAACAACACGTCAACACCTGATACAATCTTCTCAGCACCACATCGTTTTCAGGAGGTTTTAAATGGGTGTAACCTCAAATTATGTCAAAATAAACATTTTTTTTTTGGAAACTAGGAGTAATAAGTAGTTTTGTAGTTTATAGGGGCCATTGGTGGTCCATTTCTATTAACAAGTGTGGTGGAGGAGAGGCTGAAACATGATTTAATTCAAGAAAACTCTTGTCAAAGTTCCTTCCTATAAATACATTTCTGCTAATTTGTCACTTACAGAGATCTGACCAAAGTCTGAAGCACACCCGGAAGCGCGTCAGAGAATGCGATGTGATTGGCTTAGAATGAGACACGTGATTGAAGATAACCGTTACGTTTTTATGTTCGGATCCAAAACTTTGGGAGTCGACTCTGATTCTGATTCCCGCTGTTTTGAATCAATGGAGTCGATTCCACACAAATGTCTCGATTCCGAAAATTAAACCACAGCACAGGATTTTGTAAAAATAAATAGTGGAGAATGACATTGTATGTGTGATTCCCAAAGTGTAATCAGTCCAAGTTTTTACATTTTACAGTTTGTACATCACTTGAGCTTGTTTTGTTTAAGATAATGCTAGCTAAATCAGCTCTTTAAATGCTTTAGACTTGGCGACATTTTGTCATGAATTTTACATTTCCAAAAGTAAAACTGAATATCCTTAGTAGTTGTAGTAGCTGCTTTTTTATCACAGTGAAACAAGTGAAGTCGACTCTCGTGTTTCCCAAACGCCTGTGATCGTTGAATCGACTCAGTTTGGAATCGACTCACAGCCCTGTCTTCCTCGCAAAGCTTTTCAGACGTGACTACAAAATGGCGGACATTTAAAATAGTGCACTAGATAGTGAACGGGATGTGGTTTCGGACATAGCCGCGGCTCGCGCTCTATTAAGCGTTCTAGTGTCCTAATGAGAGCGCGTAGGTGCCGCTTAGACTCCACCCAAACTGCGGCTAGTTAGGCGCCCTAGTGAGCTCGCGAGCCTGTGAATTGGAACACACACATAAATAGGGTTTACAAGATGGCGGCCGTTGTGCTGGAGCGATAATAGCGAAAAACGACACTCGGGTAGTTTTTGTATTTAAAAAAAAAAGCGTACATGTTGGATAACGTTAAGCACTTAGTTGTGTTTTTTTTAGAGCTTTTCAGTCGTCCTGTGTACCTGGTAGGCATTTGTAGTTAGCCAGTAACATGTGGTTATTAAGTGTGAAGTGTGAAAGTAGGGGTTGAGGAAAAAGAGACACATTTCGGGGAGGATTTTTGGGGTTTGTGATTCAGAAATAAAGCATGTCGGATACGCGGCGGCGTGTGAAGGTCTACACGCTGAACGAGGAGCGACAATGGGACGACCAGGGAACCGGACACGTTTCATCCGCCTATGTGGATCGGTTAAACGGCATAGCACTGCTGGTGCGGGCCGAGGCGGACGGTAAGCCTCCGAGAGCTGGCCTATGCTAAGCTAAGCTAGGCTAGGCTAGGCTAAGCTAGGCTAAGTTGATCCGCGAGTCGGGAAACTGTGCTAGCTTCATCACCAGAGTTATTCCTGTTACTGTTTTGAATCATAGTTAATATTAACAAACAACCAGAAAACATAATTGAAATTTTAAAAAATGATAGTGAATAGCTAATATTCTTCAAATCAAGCAATATACAAGCAACACGTAGCATGCTAGCTAAGCTAAGCTAACTGTTATACGCCAGGACCTGATTATAATTATATATATATTACATCTGGACAGCTTTATTATTTTACCAAGAAACTGCTATACATAAAATAAAACACGAGAGAATTGTACATAAAGCTTCAACATGCTTGTTTACTCCTTACTATAGCTAATATAAATATTTACGTTTATTCAGATTTCATATTATTTAGTGCCAAACTCATTTTATTACACTTTATTAAGTCCTGTGTGTGATTTAAGTTCCTTCTTGTGCATTAAAGTGTAGATTTATAAATTAAAATTACTAATAAAAAGTGTAATATTCAGGTGTGTGTGTGTGAGAGAGAGAGAGAAAAAGGTCAAATACTAATTTTATTAATAGTGAAACTTTATTTACATTTATAGCTCTTATTTCTTTTATAAAAGTATTTTTTTATAAAGTGTAAAGAATCTTCTTTAGGGATTTTGTGAGATATAATGAGCCGTGTGATGGGATTGTGTTGCTGTGAGGTGAAATAAAGGAGAGAAATTCAACAAAAAACTGTCTATTATGAGCAAAAATAAAAAAAAAAATTGTGGAAAAAAAACAACAATTCAGTCCAAAACTAAATACTAAAAATTTTATACTTCTAAATGTCTTATTTTACACAACTTTTAACTTATCTGAGATTGTGACTATCGTTACAAGTGTATCGGCGTTTACAAATACATGACTTATAGGAATTGCTGTTATTTTTATCCCGTTCAGACTACTTCACAGTTTCCATATGATACTTTTTTTTATTGTTTTTGTTTGAAAATGTAAAAAGAAACCCCGCAGATCCTACACCCTGATCCTGCAACACACCATAACCGAGTTGTTTTAATCGCAGACGCAAGCTGTCGCGAGTCGCCGATGATTTAATTACGAAATTAAAAGTTAAATATGTAAAGAACCAGAAACATGTTGTGCTTCAGTAAACGTTTCTTCCAAACGTTATTACTCCCGAAACTTTAATTTATCAGCCGTCTTTTCTGACTGAAAACTAAACTGTCCTGATAAACGTGTGGTTTAATTTCCTTTAGAAGGTTGTACTTGGGTTGTTGTACATTTTAGCTTTAAATCTGAATAAAGTTGTTGTTCATCTGGAGTTTGTGATTCTAACCATTTTTTTTGTGTTCGTCTTCCTCAGGCTCGCTCTTACTGGAGTCCAAAATCAACCCGAACACCGCGTATCAGAAACAGCAAGTGAGTCGCTCCGATCGTGTCTGGAGTTCGCTCGGATTCTCTGCTTGGGTTTCACGTATTTAGTTTGTTGTCATATTTCTGATTCGTTGTGTTTCTCTGATTTTTATTTATTTATTTATTTTTTTTAAGGACACACTTATCGTTTGGTCCGAGGCGGAAAATTACGACCTGGCTCTGAGTTTCCAGGAAAAGGCCGGCTGCGATGAAATCTGGGAGAAGATCTGTCAGGTAAAAGGTTTCACAGCTTCTCCGCTGCCGTGTCGCAGATCAGCAAAATCAGTCTGCGAAACGGAAATCGGGGTCAACATGAGGTCTTTGGCACCGCTTTAGTTCCAGAACTAAATGTACGGTACTAAAGTCCTGGGCGATTTTGCGCGAACTGTTTCCCAGTAACATTTAAAGGGCTGCATTCGCACCGACAGCGGGCACTAGGAAGTGTGATCAGAGCCGTGTTGCACTTCCGTCCATCTGTCGCTGGTCTCCATACTTGCGAAATAAGTCGACACTACAGTATGTTTACACGGTGTTTTAAATCATGGCGGGTGACGCGTTTTCGTACGCGTTTGGCCAATCAGCGTCTACTTACGTCACGGATAGTACCAGTTGTGCTGGTTAGACGCTGCTCCGGAGTAGGAGCTCATTTGGTACTCGAAAAAGGCAGGTACTAAAATTGCACCCAGTTCCGGAGGAGCGAAAACGCCAAAAAGTGGGTAGTTCCACAATTAGTTCGGGTTCTATGAAAAGGTTCCCGCGGTGCGAAAGGCCCTGATGAGTTCAGTGTGAAACGCGGGGTACACCGCGCTGCCCGGGTTTTTGCTTTTGCTGCTGTTGAAGTTTTACGATACGATAAACGATGTACATCACAATATGTAACTGCCGGCTAAACAGTGGTGTTGCTTTCTTATTATTATTTCTTATTATAAATACTATAGTATAATATTATACTTTAATGCCGACAAAACTCAACACTATCTATCTCTAAAATCTACTGCTTCCAATCAGAGTTTATAAAAAGTTATAAAAAGAAGATGTTTTGATATCTGATATCTCAGTAGCGTAATTTATCACGATATCGGTATTACATCGTAATATTGCCCAGCACTGCGTACAGGAATCATGACTGAACACTCCACGTGTTCTCCAGACGTTCTCCGGCCCTGCACTAATGCATTGTTACCATAACAACCACCAAACACATCAGATCTGCTCACTCAAACGTGGACACATGGCAAAAAAAAAACAAAAACCCTGTCTTTGTCACTGTTCAGGTTCAGGGCAAAGATCCGTCTGTAGAGATCACCCAGGATCCTATCGACGAGTCGGAGGAGGAGCGCTTTGAGGAGATTCCCGAGTCGAGCCACGCGGTGGAGCTTCCCGCCTGCGAGCTCCCGCGCCTGGAGGAGATCGCCGACCTGGTGACCTCGGTCCTGTCCTCCCCGATCCGCAGGGAGAAGCTGGCGCTGGCGCTGGTGAGCGACGGCTACATGCAGAGGCTGCTGCAGCTCTTCAGGACGTGCGAGGAGCTGGGCGAGCACGAAGGTCTGCGCCACCTCTACGAGATCGTACGCGGGGCGCTGTTCCTCAACAAAGCGGCGCTGTTCGAGGTCATGTTCTCGGACGAGTGCATCATGGACGTGGTGGGCTGCCTGGAGTACGACCCGGCGCTCGTCCAGCCCAGGAGGCACCGCGACTTCCTCACCAACACGGCCCGCTTCAAGGAGGTGATCCCCATCACAGACTCGGAGCTCAGGCAGAAGATCCACCAGACCTACCGCGTGCAGTACATCCAGGACATCATCCTGCCCACACCCTCCGTCTTCGAGGAGAACTTCCTCTCCACGCTCACATCCTTCATCTTCTTCAACAAGGTGGAGATCGTCAGCATGCTGCAGGTGAGCCGTCTCACTCACTCCGGGCGTCAACCACGGGGTTTCTCTCTCGTTTATTCATTCATTCATTCATTCATTCATTTATTTATTTATTTGAGTTTAAATGAGGTTCATGTTTTACAATATAAAAACATCTTGATTTTTTTTCCCCCGTTAGTGCAACATTTTATTAGTGTACATTATCATGAGGGTAGAATATATATGTACCGACATATTGTGAATAACGTGTTTTTTAAAGTAAATTTTCTAATAAATAACAGACATAAAACACTTTACTGAAAAAAAAATCACGCATAATCGGACAAAATTAATAAAGTATGTTTAACAAAACTGCAGGTATTGGCACTATTGGAAATTCTTTTGAACAAAATCAGTTATATATATGTTTCTGTATGTATTTCTTTATTTCTATTTGAGTGCTCTAGACCTCTCGAGCAGTCATCTGTTACTTCCTGTTTTGCTGGGTTGAAACAGGAAGTTTCGGTCGAGGCGACAAGGAGGCCAAATTCCCTTACTCATTCTGTGGTTTTTATTTATTTTATTTTTTAAATAAACGATGCTGGACTTATGTACGCATTCGTTATGCGTAATATTATCATCGTGAACTGTTCAGAAAGTTTTCCCATCCTGTGATGAAATCCGTCCCGTTTGGAAATCAGCGTTTTTTTTGAGCAACATGTTTGAATGGAAGTAAAAGAGATTTGAGTGAAAGTTTGGAAAAACACGGTGGGAAAATGAACGCGCGTCAGTCGTAATAATTTCCGATGAGGTTTAGATAATTATCATGACTGAAAACTAAACATCAGAACAGACCTAGTGACCAGTTCCGGCATAATTTGCTTATAGCATTATGTAGTATGTATTTAAGATCTAAGATCGTTGTTTTTGTTTGTTTGTTTGTTTGTTTGTTTGTTTTTTGTTTTGTTTTTGCCGCGATCGCTAGGAGGACGAGAAGTTCCTGACCGAGGTGTTTGCTCAGCTCACAGATGAAGCCACGGAAGACGGGAAGAGGAGAGAGCTGGTAGGATTACGTTCGTTTCCACTGAAACACACTCTGTCTGTGACCTCTAGTGTAACTGAAGAGTGTGTGTGTGTGTGTGTGTCTTCAGGTCAACTTCTTCAAAGAGTTCTGCGCTTTTTCGCAAACGCTTCAACCGCAAAACAGAGACGCGTTTTTCAAGACGTTGGCGAATCTAGGAATTTTACCTGCGCTGGAAATTATTATGGTGAGCTGCTGATCACTCGGCGGTTGCTAGGCGCGAAGAGGGCGGAGTCTAAACGTGGACACGTCATTGGTTAATGTAATATCTCTGCTGCGAGCGCGTTAGATTTTAGACTGAAATCTTTATTTATCTATTTTATTTATTTTAAAGGGGATGGACGACCTGCAGGTGAGAGCCGCCGCCACGGATATCTTCTCCTACCTGGTGGAGTTCAGTCCATCCATGGTGCGAGAGTTTGTGATGCAGGAACCACAGCAGGCCGAAGACGACGTGAGTACACACGTGAAACGGCGTTTATAACGAACACGTATCCGAAAATATATATATAGACGACGGATAATTAAATTTTTCACAAACCTGTCTCGTGACACGTCGAGCAGACAGACGAGAAAAACAAACCGTGAGTGATAACGTGCCGGCGAAAGCGAGTCGTTTCAGTGATCGAACGCGAGGAGACTTACGAAAGCGTTCCATCGCCAGTAAAACGTGTGCGCGATGTCGCACACGCAGCTCAAATCCCCTCAATTTTCCACCTTCAAAACTACAGCGAAAACAAAGCAGCCTCGCCATCACCAGAGCTGTACAGATCTGATGGCGATGGATCTAATCTAGAGCGTGAGCTAGGCTAGTTAGTTAGCTGAGACTAGCTAGGACTGGTGTTGGAGTGTTGCTATGGTTACAGTGCATGAGTCACGTGAGCTGCTTTTCTTTCCATAGTGTGAAAGCGCCTTTAGTCTAGATTTAAAACACAGTAGCCCTATTAAAACTGGTTAAAATATAACCGACTCTAAACTATGAGACAGAACATGATTGTAAAAATAAAAAATAATTTATAAATTAAAAAAATAAAAGTAAAATTTAAAGAATTCTGCCGTAACAGAGTGCTGGGAGTATTCAGCAGATCAGGAAGACACAAACAGCTTCATCTTTTTTGTTGTTGTGGTCTGAAAGCTGAGCAAGCTTTACTGTGTGTTTACTGTGTGTGTGTGTGTGTGTGTGTGTGTGTGTGTGTGTGTGTGTGTGTGCACAGGATGTTCTGCTGATAAACCTGGTGATAAAGCAGATGATCTGCGACTCGGACCCTGAGCTGGGCGGAGCCGTGCAGCTCATGGGGCTCCTCCGTACCCTCATCGACCCCGAGAACATGCTGGCTCCCACCAACGTCAGTTCCTCTCTCACCTCTCTCTCGTCTCCATGGAGACCAACATTGACGCACAATTCTGCACATGATTTTGTGAAATAAGGCCGATTTTCTGTTTGAACCCTCTAGAAAACGGAGAAGACGGAGTTCCTCAGCTTCTTCTACAAGTACTGCATGCACGTTCTCACCGCGCCGCTGCTGGCCAACACGGCGGAGGAGAGGAAAGGTGAGCTCTTCCAGGGTCTGTCCGTGTTTCTGTCTGTAACGTGGTTGTGTTGTACTGCAATGCCACCTGTTCCCTTTGACTTTAGTTATATTTATTACTATTTTATTTGTTTATATATAAAAAAAAAACTGAAATAAATACCAGCGTTTTCACTGCAGATAGAATTTAAATGATGAAAATTGGCAGTAAAACTTTACAAGCTGATAAAGTTTAAGTCCGAAATATGTATTTATGAGCCTGTGTTCACTTCCTCATGCCTCATGACGTCACACTTAGGAACGAAAAGCACATTAATGCTGGTGGAAGATAACTGATAAAAATAAATCTGATAAACATTGACGACCCAGTAGAGTTTTTCTATATTTCTATACGATATTAAAAGCCTTGGGTACTTTTGCCTGGTTTGTGGAAAAGTGCACTAAAAAAGAAAAAAAAGTTATTCTGTTTATGTATTTTTTTTTTTTAATGTCTTAAATTTTAAAAAATGCCTGTAATGCGCTAGAATTGGATTCCTGCAACTTTATAGATCAGACTTCAGTCAGAAAGTCTTTTCAGTCATTTTTAAACCACACTTCTATATTTATACAGAACACAAACTTCCGGGAACCTTATCTCGTTTTAACGTTTGCGTTTTATTCACGTTTTTATTGCTTTACAATACCTAAACGAAATGAAGCATGCTCTTGTCTCATGCGGTTATTAAAACTCACATCAGAACGAAATATTCAGTCTTAAAGGGGTAAACGTTTTCCAGTAGACATGAGTTTATAAAAATTGTGACGTTTTGGTAATAAATGTCTTCCCTCTCGTTCCACAGATTTACCAGAAGGATCTACGAAAGTAAAGCCAGTTTGTCCAGGTAAACGCAGCGCGTCATATCGCCGTGGCTAACTCGTTGCTTTCTAGAGTTTCGCTTTAACGCCGTCGTCTCTTCCACTGCAGACAATTTCCAGACGGCGCAGCTTCTCGCCCTGATCCTGGAGCTGCTAACGTTCTGCGTGGAGCACCACACGTACCACATAAAGAACTACATCATGAACAAGGACCTGCTGCGGAGAGTGCTGGTGCTCATGAACTCCAAACACACCTTCCTCGCCCTCTGTGAGTCCCGGCTGAGTGACACGAACAGGGTAAATGTATAACAGGGCATGTTCTAACCCGTTCTGCTGTGCTCGTGTGCTTGTGAAGGTGCCTTGCGTTTCATGAGGAGAATAATAGGACTGAAGGATGAGTATTATAACCGCTACATCATTAAAGGGAACCTGTTTGAGCCCGTCATCAACGCTTTGCTGGACAACGGGACGAGATATAATCTCCTCAACTCGGCCATCATCGAGCTCTTTGAGTTCATCAAAGTGGTGAGAACTTGAGGCTTCTTTTTGAAATGAACAGGATGATGATTTTTTTAAATAATTTTTTTTAAAATTCACGTTCCCAGGAGGACATAAAGTCGCTCATCGCTCACATCGTCGACAATTTCTACAAAGCACTCGAGTCCATTGAATACGTTCAGACGTTCAAAGGCCTCAAGGGTCGCTACGAGCAGGAGAAGAACAGACAGAGCCGAGGGCTCAGCAGGTCACACTTTCATATTTGGTAGAAATATTTGCTGTACAAGATACATTTTCTGTGTTTGTACTCATTTCTGCTTGCTGTAAAATCTTCAGCGTTGTGATACAACAGCAGCGTTAATTTACTACACAAAGGAAAACACGACCGTAATTTCTGGAGTAATGCGCCGGCCGTAAATACCCTAATAAAAGCGCATATTAAAATTATGCTTGTTTAAGTCACGGCGCCTGCGCAATCCCGAAATCCCTGTTAAATCTTTCCACAGGTATCGCCGCGATGCCCGGTCTGTAGACGACGACGAAGAGATTTGGTTCAATGAAGAAGAAGACGAAGATGAGACGGACGCAGGGGTCGAGAAGAGAGTCGAGGAAGACTTTCCGGAAAGCTACGGGAAGTTTATGGGGGCCAAAAAAGGTATTCCAGATATTAATACTCCCACTGTGTGTGTGGAATTCCGACAGAAATTGTTTTGAAAAAGTGCTCTACATCACATGCTTCTCTCGTCTCGTTACAGTTAAAGAAAGCGAGGACAAAGAGAACCTCCCGAAGCGGACGCAGACCGGCAGCTTTAAGTTCACCTTCTCGCATTCTGCGGCAGCCACCAATGGAAACGGCGACAAACCGGCGCCGTCCGCGTCCCCCGCCAGTCCAAACGGCTCCTCGGCCAAGGGGGCGGCGGTGGCCTCTACACCAGTGGTCAAGGTGAGCGTGACCCTCCTGCTGCTCTCTAATAAATTCATTAAATCAACCAGGTTTATGGGAATAATCAACATTTTACACTCAGTGATCCCTTTAACTGTTAACTGTTTAAAAAAAGGCCCACTCAGATTTATTTCACAGTCTGTTCACGTTATTTAAATGTATGCAGTTCTATTTTGCCTCTTTGTTGGAGTTTTGTTTCATATAATTTAATTTAAATTTCTTCTCATAGAACCTTTTTTTTTTTTTTTTAGTAAAACCGATTTTAATTTCCGTTCTTCAACTCAATCTACGGTAAAACTACCAATAACTAGATTTTAAATAGGACCATAACTGTTATGTTTTCTCCAAAAGGTGTTCAAATTAACGCTAATTTTTGCTGCAGCACTTTAATCTCTTCAAGGTGACTAGACTTTTTATTTATTTATTTATTTAATTTTTACAGTGTAGTTTAATTCAACTTTCCACCCACAGAACTAATTTTTATCTTGTCTAATTTTTAAGTTGTCATTACAGTCAATTCAACATTTATTTATTTATTTATGCAGTAACTTTGATAATAGTTGGTTGTGATGTCCAACACCTAATAAAATAAAATAAAATAATTTAAAAATAAATAAAGTTGCGTACCTCCTAACTATGCTACACGGACCCCTGGGAGAACCCCGACCCCATGAACCGAGGCTGAAGAAGACGTAGAGAGATGATGAAGTCAAACAAACACCAGTTTAACTGTTGTCCTAAACCGCATCGAGCCATCATCTGATTTAGCCTAGCTATTTATTATATTCGACCCGTTGCTATGGCGATTACGGGAGACGCCTGAAACCTAATCCTTGAAAGATGCCAGTTTACTGAAGGTTTACTTTATTTATTTTTTTATTATTTATTTATTTAAATTGCGCTGACTATATCTAGTTCAACTTTACCCTGTAAGTTCGCCCGCCGTGTTCTTGTGAGCGAATAGAAAGCGAAAGGGCGAGGACTTTTTTTTCCTTCGTCTGTAGAGAGGTTGTAGAAGAATAAATAAAAGCACAGGCTGGAATGTGCCGTGCGTCAGCGTTCAGCGTTTATCCAGTGTGTGTCGTGCTTCTTTAAGCTGTATTGCGCTAATTTGTGTTCCGTTTGAGCAGAGAAAGAGTTATTTATATGTTCGATTAAAAGTGTGAAAATTGTGTGTGTATATTTCGCATGTTTTTGTTGTTGTTAGAATTGTGTGTGTGAAGTGTAAGACGTAACCGCAGTGCGAGTGAGATGAGATCATTCATTTGTTTCCTTCTCAGCTGAGCAGAAAACCTTTTTCTGTTTTAAATTTCTAAAATAAATTTATGCAAATTCAGAATTTGTATAAAACTAAGTGGCCTGAAATGGTGTTGTAGCTACAACTTGCTCTCGCTGTCAACTAGTTTCAGCTCAGGATTACTGTTTGGATTTTCGTATTATTTACATATTCAAATCCAGGAAATCCACTTTCGTACCGAAAAGCCCGGTTAAACACATCATCACTGACTCTCACTGTAGGGAAAGAGCTCTGAAAAAATTCAATCGCGCTTTTTATCCCAACATTTAAGCGATACAGACGCTAAGCGCATCACTACAGCTGTAGAAATATAGCATTATAGTCTATAGAATATATCTGAACATCTGAGTTTTTTTTGCTGTTACTAGAAGAATCTTCGGCTCATGTTGTATGCGTATATGGAAAAACGGAGCTGTTTGGTTCTAATCTCTTGTGTTTTTGCTGCTGTTGTTGATCAGGCGGGACTGGTCGGTCTCGTGGACTACCCCGACGACGAAGACGAGGAAGGAGAAGACGACGAGGACGAGGAGGACGATCTGGCTCCGCGGAAGCGTCCCCGCCTGGGCTCGTAAAAACACGTCGGCGGTCCCACGGTGCCGAAGAGTCCCGGATTTAGGGGAGCTAGAGGATTAGGACACGACCCGAACTCTCCTGCTTCAGCACAACCATCAGACACGAGCACCAGAGCAGCCGAGCCACGCCGCGGTCACACAATCCCTCTCCGTTTTCTTTCCTTTTCCTCGTGATCCGGACGTGCCGAGCTGTACGAGCGGGAATGCCGAACTTCATCACAGCTGGAGCTTTTTTTTTTTTTTTTTTTTTTTTTCCCCCCCCACCAGAGAGCCGTTCAGCCTAGCAGGACTAGCTACTTAGAAATAGAAGACTGATTGGCTGAGCCTACTGATCTGGGCGGGTTGAGGGAACAAGATTAAATAAGTGTGGGGAGGGTGAGAAAGACCAAAATAAAAAAAAAAAATTAAGCTCAGAAAGGGTCTGAGGAGCAGGACTTGGATGTTGTCTGTGTCCTTGACTTGAAACTAGAACCTCACGTTCATGAATTTATTACCAGTAGTTGTACAGCAGTACTATTTTTTTTTTTCCCCCCCTTTTTAATTGTTGACTTCTTCAGTGGTGTTTTTTTTTTTTTTTTTAAAGATTAAAATGCCAGTGTATAATGTTCTCCTCCTCTATTGGCACGCATTAACGCGGGGCGATCGTTTACCCTTTTTTTTTTTTTAATCAAATTTGTTTTATTCGTTGGAGAAAACTTCAGTCGAAGAAGTTGTGATGCTGATTTTAATAACGTATATTAAACATGTATTAAACTGCAGTAAAGTCCTTTTGCAGATGAACGGAACATGTCCGAGCGTGTCTGTGTTACGTCTGTTCAGTGAGCGAAGACTTCTCGGAGGAGTGCAGGCTCAGCTCCTCAGCGATGGATTTGTGATCAGATGCAATGTATCACCAGCACACAGTGTGTTTTTTTTTTT
>CM041002.1:2071498-2090948 GCA_022985145.1 Pangasius djambal | reverse complement strand
ACAAGGCAGGAGACACCCTGGACGGGGTACCAACCCATCACAGGGCACAATCACACACTCCGGGCAATACAGAAATGCCAGTCAGCCTACAACACACATCTTTGGACTTGGGGGAGGAAACCGGAGTACCCGGAGGAAACCTCCCTAAGCACTGAGAGAGCATGCAAACTCCACGCACACTGGAGGCGGGATTCAAACCCCCAACCCCAGAGGTGTGAGGCAAATGTACTAACCCCTCCCTCCCTCCCTCTATCTATCTATCTATCTATATATATATATATATATATATATATATAGGTGTGTTGAAGTGCTACTTGTCTCTACCTGTGACAAATACAAGCTAGTTGTATACATCTAATACAAGCTAATAAGCTAATACAAGCTAGTTGCATGGTGTTGTCGTCAGTTTACATGTATATTCATAAATTCTTGTGTTTATGATAAGGATAACTGTGTGGAGATGAACATAGGCCATGTTAGCATTTCCTCTGGCTTGTAAAAAAAAAAAAAAAAAAACAACTACACATGCATATATATTTTTTTTTCCTTTTCAAAGGATTTTTAGTGTTGGAAGCCTCTCTGGACATCTGAGGCGTGAGCCCCAGTTTATATAGTTGTGGGCGGGGCCAAACTAATCCAACAGTCCTGCAGAGGTGGTGTTTTGTGAGTAAGGAGGCGGGGTTTGGTGGCGAGCAGGGGGCGTGGCTTATCCGGGTCTTCCCGGTCGTGTGTGTGTGTGTCCGTCCTTTGAGGAGCGCCGTCATGGAAACGCAGGCAGGAAATCAGCTCTGCCAGAATCCACATTCCTGGGATACTCATTAAAACATTTTTTAATAAAAGAAACGTGCTGGTGGAAATAAGAGTCGACTGGAGAGATACATCTACACACCCTGGGATCATTTCTTTGTATTGAACCTGGTGGATTTACATATATATATATATATATGTGTATATATATATATAGAAATTCCTTATTGTTGGTGGATCTATTTCATTTTTGTCGGGTTTTTTTTACGCCTTGCTCTGAATGGCTTGAGGACGTTTGCAGGCTGTCTGTAAGACTCAGTGATGTCCAGAAGCTTTGTTTACTCCTCCATAGCAGTATTGAGGATATGATTAAATATTAAAACAGCCCTTAAACAAGGAGAAAGAAAGGAGAAAACGAGATATGCACACCGTTTCTTATTTCTTTCTCCATGTCTTCCAGAATGACCGGAGGAGGATTTACGGCTCTGTTTCGCGATTATTTCTAGGAAATCATTCATTCAGAATGAAAATGAGTGTCGTCGCATTTAGCTAAACTCTTCTGGAGGGTGTGGAAACCGTAGAAAACAGGAGAAAGCTTTAGGAAAACGTATTTTCATCTGTGTTTTTTTTTTGGAATGGAGAAAATGGAGAGCGAGGTGTTCACTCCTCTGCTTGAGCAGTTTCTGCTCACTCCTCTGGTGGCTTGGGTAAGATCAACCATCTCCTAATGTTTTTATATCTAACATCCATGCACATGTCTAACATAATTTTTAAAAAAAAAAATGACATATTTTCTGTGTATTTCAGGTGAAGACGGTGGTCCAGCCAAGCCCAAGCGACCACAGCAGTCTTTCTCTGTACATGGAGTTAGTGGATGGTTCCTACCTCAATGAGGTCATGCTGAGGATGTAAGTCTTTCTATCTCATATTATATTATATTACGTTATACCATCTTTTTCAGCACTTGTGTTCAGCAACATTTCAGCCAGAGGGTCAGCTGAGAGTGTGTTATCATGCATTCGTCACGCTGATCACAGAAAACAAACCCGCTGCTGAAACCATGCCTTGGATTAAATCTCCAGCAATGGAAGTTTTTTTTTTTTCTTCTCGTTGTGAGCTCTGAATGCCGATCACGAGCCTCTCGAGCACATCCCTAGTCTTCAGACCTCCATGCAGTCGATGTTATGAAGGTCAGCGCGTCAGAAGGCGTGCTTCAAGAACGCCACGCTTTGTGAAGACATTGTGCCTGAAGGGATTCTCCTGAGAAGGTTTCCAGAGGGCTTGAGAGGAACTGTGGGCTTTGTTGGTGTACAGTGTATTCAGCGCTCAAAAAGGAGATTTTTGTGCGTTTCCTGGATAGCATCGTCGCATGGTTAATCTTTTAAGGAGCTTTGAATGGGTCCTGAGATACTACGTTCATACTAGGAACAAACAAAGTGGCAGGAGATCATTCGGTTTCTACGTATGTGTGAGATACTGAGCCGTGATTTCACCAACAAGCGACATTTGCATCGAGAGTTTCTCAGTTCTATATGACTCCCCACAGCGATAAATCCAAACGACTCCTCGGACCGAATCTTATGTCACGTGTGGTCCGCCGTTTCTTCAGTTCCCCGCTCACAGCTGTAGTTCATACATGCAGTTAGCTAAAAAAAAAAAAAACACATTAGCATTGGTCTTGGTCAGCATTGAAGCGTCTTTTTGGTTTATATTAAATTTGACGTCATTATAGACGTCTTTTTGATTTCAGAAACATTTAGATTGTGGCTGAAATCTAGGCATTTCACGAACATAGCAGAGATGGGTTGTGTTTTTTTCGTATACATTTATGTCTTCACTTTTTTCACGTCTTTTTTTTTTTTTCCCCTCCTTTTCATGCCTTTTTTTTTGCGTAGCGTAGAAGTTTTCAAAAAATATCTTGTTCAAGACTACAGTGGTCATGTACAAGACGTCAGGTTTTACATAAAGAAAAGACGTGGTCATTGGTCATGGTCGGCATGGAGACGTCATTTCTGGATTATGTTACGTCTGGCGTCACGTACGTGTCTTCTTTTTGACGTCTTGAAAAAGATCATTCAAAACTTTTAGGTACTGGTTGAAAAGACTTCCTTTTCCACATCTTTTTCACATGTTTTTTCCTGTGTTTTGTTTGCCTTTTTGTATCTTTTTAATTCTTTCTCCTGTCTTCTCCATGGTCTTTTCACATCTTTTAAACATCTTTTAAATGCTTTTCCACTCTTTTTCTTTTGTAATGTCTTTTCCTCATGTCTTTTTGCACACAGACGTCTTTCACCCTACATCTTTTTTCACGTCTCGTTCACGTCTTTGTGCTCACTGGTTCGGGACTCTTGATTTTAACGTGTCTCTGTTGTGTTCTTTTTTTTCAATCAGAGACCAATCCTAAAACTCGGTGAGATCTCAATTCTTTTTGTTTGCAAGGCAGCTTCATGAAAATTCGGATGTAGATTTAGATCCATAATGAACAAGAACAGAGCTGACAGTGGCGAGGAAAAACTCCCCGAGACGTCATGAGGAAAGAAACCTTGACAGGAACCAGTCTAAAAAAGACCTCAACCCTCTTGTGGGTTGCCACCGGACTGCGTGATTATAACAATATAAAAGCTCTGTCCTTCTATTTAGAGTTCCTTGGAGCTTCTCAGATTATCATCAGCAGTCAGGATCGTATAAATGGTGTGGTGTGGTGTGGTGTGGTGTGGGCGGGGCGTTTGTTCTGGTGGAGACTCTGAGCTTTGGGCAGCTGTTGGCGCTCGTCCTCTCAGCGTGGCGCTCGGACAGAAGGCACATTGTCTCAGAGGGAAGTGAAGCGGCTCTTTGTTACGCGCCGCTCGTGTTAACCAGTTACCCTGGACATTAAATCTCCTGTTAAATCTCTACTGAAGGTCATGTGGAACTGGTTTATCGATTGCTGATTATATTCAGTGGGGAGAAAATGTTTTCCTAATCAGATCCAGATTAGAGTCAGCATTTGTTCCCTAGCAGTGATTTCATACGATTTAACTTTGTCAGAAGAACTTAAAAGGAACATCTCAGCATTGTATCCATCACAGACTGAACTTCTGCCAGGCTACATTATGGCTAGTAATCAATACTCGTTTTCCTAAAGGGCTTCTGTTGCCTTGTTGACACTGATGGTCATTATCCAGAGGAATGGCTGCAGGGGGATTGATTTCCCCATTCGTCTTAGCAAATCTGAGTTCCGGGGACTGCAGTCGAGATGTTTAGGCCCGGAGCCGAGAGTCTGTTAGCGTCCTGCTGGTTTTCCAAAGTGCAGGGTGAAGTGCTCGGTAACACAGTCTGGGACAATAGCAGGAAGTACATCTGCTAGCCACTAGCGGCGCATGCTACCACTAACTGAGATATGTTTTCAGCTGAAATTAGAAGCATGTCTGAAGATGAGTGTGATTTTAGCATTTTATTTAACACCCCTGAAAAAGCCTCGATCGCAATTTCGATTTCAGTTCATCAATATTCAACTCGTTTTCATGATACGCGATGAAGACCAGGATGATTACTTTCCGTCAAAGTGCTAGCAAAACCGCGTTGCACGTAAACAAGAAAAAAATCGTAGATTCTGGGTTTTTTTTTTTTTTCTTTTTGGGCAGAATTTATGGAAAATGAAACATAGTACAATAGTAGATCTCATCCTCTGTAAATAACAGTGACTGCCGGGAACCTGATATCGCCTCTGAATAGAAACTGAACAAAACAACCTTGTTTGACTGATTTGTTTAATAGAAATAATCGTTTGTCTCCTGAGATTTTATTACAGTTTATTTTAATGGGAGCCGAAAGCTGCGCGTGACGTCAAAGCACACAAAACCCCATAAAGCTCCACAGCGCTGTTAAATTCTCGATTCTGATTGGTCAGGAGGTGTTGATTAAGTTTCTATAGAAGCAGTGCTTGTTTAAAACGTTATCGTTGCTATAGTAACACCGTACTCGGGGACTTGTACGGCAGACGCGCAGCGTAAACCTTAAAATTGCGTGTAATCGTAGCCATAGTGACGTTTTCGGTAAGGAGCTGTTTATTGGAAGGAGTCTCCAGTTTCAGAGGTATATCTGTAACTGTGAAATTGGAGCTTACGATATTGTGGTTTATCGGTAACATGACAAGCTGCGTTTTTGTATTTCTTATTAACTTCAAGAGAGGAAAAAAGAGAGGCGGTTGAGGGAATGACCGTTTATAGCTGCTCTAATGCAAGTGAGAACAGGAACTAACTTGTCGGTAATGCTTCATCACACCACTGTGGTTGATTAATTACCTATTACAACACACCCCTGAGTGTGTGCCACTTTGATAAAAGCACATTCTGTGGCACGTCTAGATATATTTTATTACTGTCTAGTTTTGTTTAGGACAAATGACATTACAGCATTTTGCTTTATTGGTATTTAAAATGGCACTAAAGTCAGTTCAGTGCAATGCGAAGGCGAAGATGCCAATACGAAAGAGGGGTTTTATTAGTATTGTGATGAATTATCGTGATTAAAAGTGTGATTATCATCAAAAATAATTGGCTCGTATAAATGAGGGGAAAAAACAAACGTATTTATTAAAAAACGAATGTGGCTCACATGCATTTCAAAGCTCCGACTGTAAAAAGCGTCACATTTGTTCAGGAAAGTGTCTTGGCGCTGTAGAGGTTCTTTCCAAAAACATTTTCCTTTGTCTTTGTTTGTGGTTGCGTGGTCATGCCTTCTGCTTTGGTTCATGCAAACACACAAACACAAACACGCGCGCACACACACATGTACACACACACACACACACACAGGTTAAAAGCTCTACGTCTCCTCCCGTTTTTTCCTAGAGCGCTTCAGCAGACAGATTTCTTGCTCTAAGAAGAGAAGCCTCCAGGATTAGTTAACGGTTCAGCGTATGTGGCACAGATGGTGGAGGTGAACTCTGCTCCACATAAGCAGACGCTCTTACAGACTTCCACACTACCTGAATTCACGTTCAGGTCCTCTTCTCCTCATCACCTCATCACCTCATCACCAGCCGAGCCATTAACACACAAACTGTAGCACTTTTCCCAGCAGTGGGCCGAAAAGATTTCTGTTTTACGACAGCGCTTTAATTACATAAATCCCCAATCAGCCTTTTTTTTTTTCTTTCAGCAGCCTCAATTCATACCCCATGCTGCTTTCCTTGAGACAGAGGGTGATAATGGGATAAACCCACATTAACACACACACACACACACACACACACACACACACACACACACACACACACACACACACACACACACACTGGCATCCTTCTTCCTTCCTCTTGATACAGCAAAGCCTTGTTTCCTCCTTTGTTTCCTCCTTCATTCATTCGGGGTCTCAGCTTGTGTGAAATTTTTTATCTTGAGGCATCAAAGCAGAGCTGCGGGCAGGTAGGAGAGGCAGAGGGAGAGGAAGACGACGACGAAGTTTTCTTGAAGGTTCCATCCCCCCCTCCGTCCCTTGGGGATTTTGCTCTTATCTTCCAAATCGAAATTGGCTTCCGTGCTTCCTTTTGCGCCTCCTGTTTGGAAAAACGTCCACACATTTCATTAAAAATGACAGCCATGCATTTTCTCCTATTCTTAAATTGTTTTATTTTCAAATTTAATTGTTAAAAAAAAAAAACATAAATGAGTGCAACAGGAGTCATATTACAGATCAAGTTTTCTAAAAGTTTTTACCGTGGCTGAATCCCAAAGTGAATATACAGTGTGCTATGTAGGCTCTACAGTGTCATTATGCTATACCCTATGTAGTGAGCACATATGATGAAAAGACAGCTTTTTTTTTTGGTATTCGTTTTAATTCTTTGTGTGAAAATGAAGCAGATTTTTATTTTTTTTTTAAATGTATACCTGAGGTGGCATAATCAGAATAAAATCTAGGTGAACGTCGAGTTAATATTCGGTCCTGTTAAGATTTTTTAAAATAAGAAAATCCCAAAACCAAATCCGACAACGCAAAATTGATTGAGACACCAGGTTCGGAATAAATACACGTCGTTAGTGGTGTCCTTTTTTACGAATTCTGTGGCCGAGTCTCAAATGGCTTCCTATTGGATGCTGTGTAGGCTAAAACAGTATCATGTAGTACCCTATGTAGTGAGCACATCTAGTGAATAATAGGCTGCTTATGTGAACTCGTTCTAACATTTGAATTCTTTTTGTGTGAAGAAGTTGAAGTTGATGTATGTTTATTTTTCCCAGTTAGCGTTTAAAGAGGAAAAATCTACATGCCATGAATGATGGTTGCCCATGCATCCTGATTTTTTTTAATTTTTTTTTATTTTCTAAAAAGTAAACCAAATGCAGATCTCGCTATATAAACAGAACTCCAGAACCACAAAAGGAGTTAAAACACGTGTTTGAGTTTAAGAAGTACACACACTGGTAAAAAGCAGCAGTAAATACAGTTGGATTTGAATGGTCTTGAATAAGAACTTCCTGTTTTTTTTTTCCTGTTTCCTGTTTCATAATAGTTTGATTCACACAGATCACCGTTTTTTTGGTCAAGTTGGAGCTATTTGCAAGCCACGAGTGCCAAGAAGGTGTTGCAAGCACCGATCTCTATGTTTTACAGCACTTTCACACCTATTAGTCTGTTTACGGAGTATAAATCAGAGCGAAATTAACACTTCAGGTTTGTTGTTTGGTTTGGTTTGTTTCGTCACTGTGCGTAGAAAACATAACTCTCCCCATCACTGAGGCACTCGATAAATTCCTAGCTAGTTATATAAATGACTTGATTGCTTGATTCGCTTTCGTTGTTGCATCCGGTGTTTTTTTTTTTTTTTTTCTTCCTTTCTCATTTCTGCAGCACTACAGCTCGGTCCTTTGGCTCAGTTTAGCAGCTCACATCTTCAATGACCCAAAAACTCAGACCATATTTGATTCACTTCCTGCAAGTGAGTCGATTCAGGGTCGAATCGCTTTCTCACTGAGTTCATGGAGGAGGAGGAACAGGGTGGTTTGATTCAAACTGAATAAAGCTACATCTGTAGTGGGGATTTTATTCCGGGGTGTGGGTGTGGTCAATCCTGCATTTCTGTTTGGTCAGATATGAGTGTCCTCTTCACTGGCTGACCAATGGGAATGTTTTTGCCCTGTAGTGAGATTTGTTGTGTGTGTGTGTGTGTGTGTGTGTGTCCCACCCCCCCATGATGAAACTGATGCAGCGTGTCGGATGTAGGTTACTCAAGGGCTCGGGCGCGTCTATAATCGTCCTGTGACTCCTGCGTGACCTCATGATTCCTCCCTCCCGCTTTGAAAAAGCCGCACTGCTGCTAGTGAAGGTGGTGGAATTGGAGGAATCTGCCTGTGCTTTTTTTTTTCTCTTAGTTATCTTGCCGTGATGTAAATTAGTGTCCCCACTCTGTGTTTAACCAGGATTACTGCTCCCACTGCTGTGTTTAATTAAGGGGTTAAGCTCATCAGGGCTGCCTGAAAGCCCTCCTGTGCTCGGAGGTCACACGATAGATGCGGCATTCACACTCCGTAAAAAAAAAAAAAAAGACCCTGTTCTTCAATTTGCAAGACAGAGAGGCAGTGTGGGTGTGTGTGTGTGAGAGCATCAGACTTCTCTGATCTAGACTGCTCGTAGGAGTGTTGATTAGCTTTCTTGTTTTTGTGTTCATTTACGGCTCTGTGCCTGATATAACAGTGAATCAGAAGCCTGTACGCTGCAGGGGAGCTCCTAGTCACATGACCCTACGAGTGACACAGTTGAACGGACGAGTTAGCCATTGTGTGTGTGTGTGTGTGTGTGTGTGTGTGTGTCTGGGACCATTAAGGATGAGACAAGAAAGTGTGTCAAGGTTCATGCATGTAGCACAGAAGCCCTGAACCACAAACAAAGCCCTTGTCATTAAGAAAGTTAATTATATTATTATACGATTTTGACTCCAATCTGCTGGAATTCCATAAAAGTGATGGCAGACAATTTGACCGTCGGAATTTGCCGTTCCGTACCAGAAAACATTCAAGTGAATTACCCATCATTACACATATGTAGGTCATCTGAATCCCACTAAAGTGACATATTGGACGTCTTAAGTGTTTTAGACGTCTGTCCATTTATTAGGAACATCTGTAAACAAGGTCCCTGGAACCAGGCATTTTTTTTTTCCCCCCCAATCTTTTCCAAACTGTCCAGTTTCTGTGATCCTCTGCCCACTGTAGCCTCATATACCTGAGCAGGGGTATAAAAATATTCCTATTAAAGACAAATAACCATCAAATAACCACTCTTTACAACCGTGGTGAGCAGAAAAGCATCTCAAAGCTCATAATCTTGAGCCCAGCCAAGAGCAGGAATCTGAGGCTACTGTAGGCTCAAGGAAAATTGATAAAATTCCATGATGGCAGACATTTTGATCGTTGGAATTGGACATACAATACCTGAGCACATTTAAGTGAATTACTAATCATTACCCATATACGAGTTACCTGAATTCCAGTAAAGCGACGTCTTCCATGTCCACTTTAATAGGAACCTCTGTACCCCTGTACAGGAATCTGATGCTACAGTAGGCGCATGCTCACGCAAACGAGACAGCATTTTTCCAACCTTTTCCATGATCCTGCGCCCACTGTAGCCTCAGATTCCTCTGTCATAAACAAGACATTTCCACCCGCAGGATGTTTTTTGTTTTTGTGCACCATTCTGTGTAAACTCCAGGAGATCAGCAGTCGCTGAGGTCACGTGATTAGTTCCCATTTTATTGGAGGAGAGTGTCTCTTTTACAAAGCTGTGTCTCTGAGACAGAAATGCTTTCTTTCAATATATCCTGCAAGAACTCCTCTTTTACTTTTGACACTTTTTTTTTTTTTTTTTTTTTAAAGTCAACTCTATTTTTTTTCTACTCAGGTGCTTTACAGTTCAGAGCTAAAAACAGAAATCCTTAACACTCTGACGGGGTGATAATTGAGCCAGTGCGGTGGAATGTTCTGGGGGTTTTCCTCCTCACCTTAAAAGTCTTTTAGTCACTTTTCTTGCTGTTTTTCACAGGAACTCAGCTCTCAATGTGGAATTTACAAAGCAACATATTTGCATTCAATGATTTATATATAATGATTTATATACAAAACGCAATTTAAATACTCTCGTCAGAAGTTTTTTGTTTTGTTTTTTTACCCTAAGAGCTTAAAGTTGTCTTGTAACATCACTGCAGATTTGTTATCTAGCACTAATCCAGACTTGTTCCTCACAGTTTGAGTGTTATCTGAGCAAAAAACACGTCAAGTCACGTAGTAGGCTTTTAAACATTGTGACATTTCCATTACACAAAAGCTGGTGTAAAGGTAACGGAAGTTTCATCTTACAGTAACTCCTACGAAACCCACCTCGTATCATCTCGCAGTTATTATTATGGGATTAGATCACCGAAAAGATCTGTCACATTTCAACACTGATGACTTTGGCTGTCCATGAAGCGCTGTTCGTATTGGATCACAGAGGTTATGACCCGGTGACACGTCGAGGTCGCCGAGGCCGTGTCTGAGGTGGACACACGAGACGTCTCTCTCTCATCATCATCATCACGCTGCTGTTACTCATAAACACGAGCCGTGCGGAGGAATTCATGCTTCACTCATGTACGGCCATTAGAGTGGACAATTTGATACTTGTAGAAGTCTTGTAGTCTTGAAGTGGGCGATATGGCAAAATAAAAAAAAAAGTATATAAATGATACTTGAAGACATTTCTAAAATAGACAATATGGATCACAATATGTAGGTGGCAAAACAATAACAGACAAATGTCGAGCTCATTTTAGTATCTACAGAAATTATTCTTATGTTGTCCATTTTTATTTAAAAAATATTACTTATAAAAAACAATAGTAGTAGTATTTTACATTCAGTACAACATTTTAAAGGTATATATATATATATATATATATATATATATATATATATATATATATATATATCATTGACACATAGCTATCATGACATCAGAAGATATCATGACACTTCTAAAAAATATCTCTAATATCTCACACACAAAAAAAAAAGTAGATCGCGGCACAATTTATCGATATTATGTAGTCACATCGCCCAGCTCTAGTGACATGGAACCTGTTCTATAGTTAAATATAAAACCATTTTAATGTCAATTGATTTCATTTTGTATTATTTACAGAGAGAAATGTGAATCTGAATAAGTTCGAGTGAAATATTTCGCAGTTTCAGAGGACAGAAACGAATGGTTGTTCAAACAGATTTATTGCGAACGATCCCTGACTAGTTTCCGAACCACGCCCCCAAATTCTTGCTCTCATTTCTGTGTTGTCTGGAATCGTTCCGCTGTCGTAAATCGTCAGTTTTTCGAAAAACGAAATAAAAAGCCACTTTGTCGCATCGCTGTTGGAATAAGCACGGAGTAAGACTCGTTTTTAATCCTTGTAGCATCCCATTTTTTTTTTTTTGTCTTCTGTTTGTGCAAGCAAGCATCCAAGAGATCATAAAACCCTACTCACGGTTTCCTCGCTTTATGGTTTGACTCCAAGCTTTATTCTTTTGCTCTTAGTGTCCATGAGAGCTCTGATTTGTTTTCTATTTTTTATTGCGTTTTGCAGAAATCCGAAAGCTTCCAGCCAGAGAGTGAACAAGAAAGTGAACAATGATGCGGTGTTGCGTGTACAGAATCTCTCCATCCTCATACGCCACATCAAAACATACTATCAGGTGAGTTGAGAATGCTTTTTTTTCTTTTTCTTTTCTTTTTTGGGAAATATGTATTAGTTTGCGTACCCCAATTTGTTTGTGTCATTTTATTGTCATTTCCAGGAACGAAATCTAGTTACGTTGTTTTTTTTTGTTGTTGTTGTTTTTTAAAGAACTATAACAGTGAGTTGACACTTGCAGTGAATTTTATTTCTTTTTATTTTGTGTATTTTTATTTTTACTTTATTTTGCATTGTATGACTTAATACCTCGATCACTAGTGGGCGGTCCTATCATGAGTTTCAGCCAATCGCCATGGTTTCACACCCTTTTGCCCACAAATCAAATGTTTGCTATGTTTTAGAGAAGAAACTCTAACATTCAGAAGATTTTGACGCATCTAGCTACCATGGTTTGTTTTTGTTTGTTTTGTTTTTTTTTGGTATTTTTAAAACATTTTATTTTACTGAGAGCCCGAGCCTCCGTACTCCCATGAATAACATTTTTTGTTAACCTGAGACCATCAGGCCACATCGTTTCTGGGAATAAAATCTGCAGTCCCTGAACACACGTTCCACTAACGAAGTGAATGGAAAATTAGAAGCAGTGAAACGTATTTTGAAAGGAAAAACAGACATAGTTGCTGAAAAATGCCCTCGTATTCCAGAGGCTGGTGTGATGATGTGTGATGTGGGAACGCCGCCTGTTTGCCACATGCTTCTCGCCCCGCCGCGGATGTGTTACGACAGAAACGTCACACGCTCACATGTGGTTTAAGTCATTGCTTCTATCGAACATTGGACGCAGGGGGACACTTTGATGTTTAGATGATTGAATTGGTGGTGAAACTCAACACGGTGAAGCTTTGCTGATTTAACGAGGTCAGGCGCTGCTGCCGTCACACTCGGTGCGTTATTGCGTATACGGCTGCGTAATACTTAACAAGACGAGCGGATGTGTGACCAAGAATTAACTCCAGAGCGGATTTAAACAAGGATTTAATTCCTAAAGCTTAATAAACCTCTCTGAAGTTTTGGACCTTTTTTTTGTCATTCAGTTTTTAATTTGCATCACAAATGCACTGTACAACTTTGAGCTATGATCACTTTCCTCTTTACTAGTTACATCACAGTGAAATCCTATACAGCACTAGTTGTAAGCTATGTAAAGAGCTACATAAAACACTGTGTCATGCTGTGATAGGAAAATAATCAACAACACAGAGTGACTGTTACAAACCCAAAGATAATTATTTTCCCACAACAGCACTTCCTTAAGGGTTTTGATTTCTCTTTTACTACAGCAGTGTGCCAACTATTACAATTTCTATTTATTAAAGAATGACCCATTGAACTTTTTATCCATTTATAGATACATATATAAATGTGTGGAACGTCCTCGAAACAAATTAGTTCCTAGTAAGTCATCACTTCCATGATAGCAGCTAGAAACTCACCAGCTTTGCCTTTTCTCTCTCATGAAGTTTAAAAAGCTTATGCTACTCAGGACCGATAACGCGTAAACTCCTCTGTCCTGACAGTATCAGAAAACATAAAGCGACAGCACTGACGCTGGAGACTCCTTCCATAAATGTTCAACGTCTCCGTAAACATCACCGTTATCAACGATTAAACACGTGTTTTTAATACATTGATGCGGAGCGTCTGCCGTAGAAGTCCCGGCGAATGAGCTGTTACTGTGTTAATCAGCATGTTTATATAATCCTGCTGTTAGAGAAAATTACTCGACGCCTTCTGACCAATCGGAATCGAGAATTCAGCCGCACCGTGGTGTACGTACTCTTAATGTATGGTTTTGGAGAGCTTTACTACCGTATATGTTGGCTGTAGAAATCAGACATGACGCAGCACGCCAGAAATGGACTCCGGAATGTGGGAAAGCCGGAGGAATTCCTTGGATGAAGTGCAGATCACAGGGTAGAGTCGTGTAATAACGGTTCCTGTAAATCTACACCTGGGAGTTTTCATGCCAGAACATTTTTAACCTCAGTAAGATCAAAGCAGATATTTTTCTCCATTATTTGCGGCATCTATCCATTCATTCGTTTGGATTTTAATGTGAGGTGCTAAACTGAGCCAAAGGACCGAGCTGTAGCGCTGCAGGAATGCTACAAAAAAAGAGAACATAAATGCTGGATGCAGCACACAAATAATTTTAAACTTATTTCTATAATTATCTGATCATTTATTTAGCACCAGCTCCATGATCTCCATCTCCATTCTCGGGTGTTGATTGAGAAGGAACTTTTTCTGTCGCGTTATTTCTCACCAGTGAATGAATGAAAGAGTTTTCCGAGGATGTTTTCAGCTCTCCGGGTTCCTTAGACAGCAATATTTTTACGTTTTTGGTTCGTTTCTGTATGCGCAATGTGAAATGAAACCAAACAAACCAAATATCAGTTTTGCTCGGATTCAGACTCGCCTTGGAAAACTGACTGATGGGTCTGAAAGTGTCCTTAGTTGTAGGATCAAAATGACACGACTCCAGCAGTTATAACCAGTTTCCTGCTCTGAGAAGCCTTGATGAATCCGAGCTCAAGTAAATGTTGGGATTAATATGGAAGGAGCTCCATGCTGCCTGAATACGTGAGGGGATTAAAGAGAGCCGAGTCAGCACAAATCCAAACCTGCCAATTAAACTCTCCTCTCGCGCGCCTGTGGGACGCGATAAACCCCAAGAAATCACCGAGATTCTACTCGAATCGTCTCCCCTGCCTTTGTTGCAGTCGGAGCTTTAATGTCTGTGCGACGGAGTACCGATAAATCTGAATAAGCGGAAGCATATTTCCATCATAATGGCCGTCTAAAACCTGCGACTCCGGCATCTCGCCTGCTGCTGATGTGTTTTTAATGGATGGGGAATAGCGCAGGCGTGGGACCGTCTCAGTCTAGACGCACGACTGCTAAAACAATCACATACTCTGAGAAATGGATCTTTATGGGTGGAGTTGGCGGCGGATGAGCAGCTCGGTGATGAAAAGGGCTGCCTGGGAAAATGACGCCGTCTAAATAATGCATACTGCAGAGACAGAAAAGGTCCTGCCTGGAAGATTTTTACATTCCTTGGGTGAACAGAATAATCTCAATCAGATTAGACACTTTGTTTGGTGATTAGAGGCAAACTGGTTAAAACTGATTAAAACTAGAGATGCCTCAATACTATTTTTTTTTTCCCCCCTGACTAATTACAAACATGAGTATGTTTTTGTTACTCCTCAATAACGATATCAAAATGACTAACCTGCTCTGTGTAGCACTGTTTACGTTTCTCTGCTTTAAATAGTAACCATGAAACCGTGAAATAGTAACCTACGAGGCTTCTGCATTACCGAGCTACATAGCTTGGATTGAGTACAGACGCAGTAAAGAGCATGATTTGTATCACTCTGGGGGAAAAAGTGCGTTTCTGTTTTCACTGCTTCGGAATCGCTCATTCTCAACAACCGATAGATCATCAAGAACAACATACTGGGTGTAAAGGCTGTTATTCGGTCACCTGGCTTTGCCTGTAGACAGTTTTTTTCCTCATGTAGCTAGAGTGAGCTGCTAGCGAAGAATTCTCGAGTTGAGTTTACTGTTTAAGATTTTATCAGGTTACTTGTACTGCCTCCAGATCGCTGTCATTTCGTGTCGTCTGTTTATTAATACGACAACGTACATATGAATTACGTCACATATCATCGCATAGTATAGATTTTAGTCGTGAACGAGCTTGTTATACAAACCTTTTATGGGAATTCAAAATGGAAAAAAGTGAAAACGGAAAGATTCGAATTACCACACAACGGATTTTACATTTTCTTTTATAACAGTAAT
This sequence comes from Pangasius djambal, assembly GCA_022985145.1. NCBI lineage: Eukaryota > Metazoa > Chordata > Actinopteri > Siluriformes > Pangasiidae > Pangasius > Pangasius djambal. Next base: position 2,075,680 of record CM041002.1, on the reverse strand, counting down.
ATCTGTAAAGTTATGTGCGGTAACAAATTTACTAAAATGTCTAATTTTATAGTGAACAATCAAGAAGTGTTGAGCGCCGAACCAAAAATCACCATGACACCATGAACCGTGGTATAATCGCGGTACAATGGAGAACCCCGAGAACCCGAGCCGGAGTCGTCGACTGCTTCTACATTTTACGCTAGATAGCCACGCCCACCACGGAAAAGTCTTGAGTAGGAGTTGTTGAATAGTAGCGAGGAGACTGGGAGTTGGTGTTGGTGCAGAAACATTGTGACTAGAGGAAAAAAAAAAAAAGACATGGGAAATTATAGGAAGTTGAACTAGGAAAGAAGGCGGAGCTTCTGATGTGGTCTTTCTCCCAAACATTATTTCCTAACTTCAGACCAATTCCACATGGCCAAGAATGCAGCTTTGGACGTTTTCAGCCGCGCTCTTCACTTTTATTTAGTTATTTATTTATTTTTCCTGAGTGCAGTTGATGAGTCTTTTCTCAAATACGTGGAATTCCTGATTTATTCTTGACAATGTGGATTTCCGCCTTCCACGTTCTCTCAGTTCCCGCTCGTTCGTTCTCGCCCATCCTGTGACCGCTACCGATCTCAGATTCCACTCTCTATCCTCAAACCTTGAACTCAGACCAGTAAACGTAATCCAGAATTATTTTGCAAGTCACCACTCTTCACTCATTAACATTAACATTCAGGACTTGTCATGATTTTGACGGAGAGATGAACAGAGCTCTTTTCTCGGCCCGGCCCTCAGGCTACTGAGCACGAGCTCTGTACGTGCCACACTTCTATTTTTTTTCCCCTTTTGAGCTCTTTTTGGAAGCAATTACGCAGATGTAGGCGATTATTATTATTATTTTTTTTCCTACCCATACACTCTGCTGCTCTGATGGAAATATAACTGACTCCCACATCTGTAAGCTTCGCTCCGTCCTGGCCTTTGGAAAGCACAGCAGTTTGTTTAGGGAGTTACGTAGCGGCCGGCGCACACAAAGAGCCGCCTGTTAGACGTCCAGTCTGGAGAGCACAGCGAGTGTTAGGGGACATTTTTCACCCTCATCTTGAAAGATGTTTGCTGAAGACGTTTTTTTTTTTTTTTTTTTTTTCTGCATTTGGCATATTTGCATCATTACAGATTTAAAATTAAGGTTTAAAGAACAAGCTCAATTTTTCTACCTTAATTGTGTTTTTATTCAGGCTTTAATTTTAATAGCTAAGTTCTAATTTTATTGTCAGTCCTTAAGTTTAATACCTAATATTAATGAATAATATTAATCATTTTTTATTTTGAGTCAAAGTCTCAAGTCTCAAAGTGTTTTCCCTAAAAGAATAAAACCAAGAGAAAGAGTCTAAATAAAATTAAAACAATAAATGATACGTATAAGGATAAACAAAATTTAAAATAAATGGCCAAGTTCTATTTTTATTCTCAGGCTTTAATTTTAAAAAGTTTATTCAGTTTTTAATATTAAAGGCTAAATATAGTTTTTTTTTTTTTTTATTATTCAGCCTTTAATTCAATAGCTAAGTTATATTTAGTTTTTTTTTTTTTTTTTAAGTTTAACAGGTGAGCTGTATTTTAGTCAAAGTATTTTATAGCAAAGCTGTATTTAATTCTCAGTCCTTAATTTTAAGAGCTAAATATTTGTATTTTTATTTAGGCTTCAACTTTAATATCAAAGCTGTATTTTATTCCCCGTCTTTAATTTTAATAATTAAAAATAGTATTTATATTCAGTCTTTAATTTCAGTGGCCAAGTTATTTAATATTTTTTGTGATTAATTTCAACAGCTAAATTATATTTTAGTCATAGTGTTTAATTTTAATAGCTAAAAATTGTATATTCATTTCTAGTGATTTAACACATCATCATAAATCTTATTACCAGCAGTACACTTTAATACATGAATAGTTAGAAGGAGCTGCGTAAGAGTCGTTAATCACTGATAATGGCGTAGACTGCTGTTCAAGATGTTTTGCAGTAAATCGAAATAAAATAGTGCAGCTTGTGACTTGGAGCCCTTTGTCTTGGTTGTGAAGCCGTGTGTGTCGAAGCGCTCGCTCTCTGAGAGCACATCAGTTTATTAGGGCATGTGCTGCATGTGGAATAGCTGCAGGCCAAATTCACTTCCCCACACACACACACACACACACACACACACACACACACAAGGCCAGTGTGTCAAAAACACACCAACATCGATCTGCTGCGTCTAATCCTCAACACACAGAACAGAGTGTGCACTGTGACAAGGACTAGCTGCTGGTTTCGGTGTAAACTGTAGCTGATCTTTATGCTAACTAGCGTCTAGAGACAAATTCGTTCTTCTGAACCATACGGCACAGTATGCGTCATATTAAGGCAGCAAATATTGGTGTTTAACATTTAACGCTTTCTCTGGACGCATATCGAAGAAAACTGGAATTTTCTTGCATTGTTTTGGAATAAAGTACTATTAATGTACTTATTATTATTATTATTATTATTGTTATTATTATTAATGTTAGAGCCTTACATGATGATGATTCTTGTAAATGTCATCTCACTGTTCTATTGTCTATATTCTTGTCAGTTGCTAATTACAAATACTAAGAAATCTGATTTAAAAAAACTTCTTCACGTTGACTTTTTCAGCAGTCACTCCAGCTAGTCATAGCTTCAGAGTAACTCCGCCCCTTTTTATGGAATAATTTATTCGGAATCATACGTAACACACCAAAACAGTATGAAATGATTTCATAGTGCACTGAATCATTTTCTAAAAAAAAAAAAAAAAGAAATATTTGAATCGTTTCCAGTTCAGAGACTCAACTCATGTCCTAATAAAGGTCATGAAGATTTCGGTCAGGAGGTTTTGTGTAAAATCTCGGACCTGCACGTTGCTAAAATTAGCGTGAAATCCATTTTTGGGAGAAGCCAGTGCGGTTGTGCTATTGGTCAACGATGCAAATGTCCAAGTGTACGGAATGCATTCAGTCAAATGAAATTCTACTGAAATTAATGATCTAATTGAAATTAATAATCACCTCATTTATCTCCATTATTTATAATAAAGTGACCTCTGCACGCACTTCGTAGACTAACGGGTTTTTAATTTATTAACGTAACCGCTCGGCATCTCGAGTCTGTGTGTTTCCTCCTATTTAGCGGTTAAACCTCTGAGCACATTCTCAGAGCCGCAGATAACAGCCGCAGTGTGTGTCAGAGAAGCGGCGAGACTGTGAGATAGGCGAGAGCCACACACACACTCAGCACAGGGTGAATAAACCCGACGGGGTTGCCATGGCGACCGTGGCGGATCCGCAGAATAGGCGTGATTCAGATCGTTAGCATTCTTTCTTAAGGACAACACACGATCAGTTGCCCCCTTGTTCGCGCCCCTACGCACACACACACACGGAACCAGGATGAAGAGGAAAGGAAGTGTCCACACACACACACACACACACACACACAGAAGCCTCAGAGCTGCAGCTGCATGCCCCGGCTCCTCCCTGCTGCTTTGCCCCGGCTGCCAAACAGCACTTAAACAACATATAATCCACATCCGTTGAGAATTTGGCCGGAGGTTCGTACCTCCGATCTTTGCTTCTTAATTCACCGTCTGTAGGAAGCCAAATGATGATGACCGGATTATAACAGACTTCCGGCATTTATCCGAAATTAGAACCAGTCCTCAAGGTCATTAGGATTGAATTGGCGGCACGTCTTCACCGAGTGAGCTGAAGATGCAGGCAAAACAAAACCTGACACGTGTGCTCTGGTGACGTGCCAAATGATTCTGCACGAGAGAGAGGGGAAAATAATAGCAGAGGAAGTCTGGTTGTCTGGTGTGAGTTGATTAATTACAGTCCGCATGTCGGATACGCTGCTGATTTTGTGCTGCATCACCATGACGACTTGTAATGTGGTGTTAGGCTTGCTAATAAACCACAAAATCGCAGCTCTCACTAAAGCCCATATCATTATGGTTATATCTCTACTCTGCATTACAGTGATAGAGGATAGATTTAATTAAATTACATAAACATCCTCATGAGATTATCCTTAACTGAGACTGAAGCCCACAGGCCACGCCTCTTTCTCTCAGACTGAAGCCCACAGGCCACGCCTCCTTCTCTCAGACTGAAGCCCACAGGCCACGCCTCCTTCTCTCAGACTGAAGCCCA
>CM041002.1:2019266-2071398 GCA_022985145.1 Pangasius djambal | reverse complement strand
TGGAGAGACAGTAGTGGAATATTAAGCGTTTGCAGTTCAGCATTGTATCCTCATGTTGTTTTTTTAGGTCACATTTTAGCTTTGATATCCTTCTCTATTTTTAGTGTTTCAGTTGCTAGCTGATGGGAATGTAGCTGACTCACTAGCTGCTAGCAGTCTCGCACTCCTCCTTTACTCTCTGAGTACCGTCTGACTCACACACAGACCTTCCTCACTCTCTCGCTTCTTTATCTGTTGAAATTAGATTGGACCTTGACTTCTGTTTACCTGGACGTTTTCTAGTCACTTTTAAGTTGACTGAGTAGATTCACTTTGCTGTTCATAGTGCAAGAGCTAGAAAGTTCATTAAATACAGATTAGGGGTGGGGTGTGTGTGTGTGTGTGTGTGTGTGTGTAATCTTTCCCTCTGCTTTGGGGAAGTTGTGAGGGCATGACCATGGTGCCAGAAAACTCAAAACTGCTGCTGTGGAGGGAAAATCTCCACATTTAACCATGTGGAGTGTTCAAATGTTACATTCTTGAAAATTACAGACTTTAACATCAACACCACCCATATTGGATATAAAAATGATCAGATATACAGTGTGTAATCTCTATAACCAGCCCAGAGCATCCACCACCTTCTCGCTTTTTCCCTGCTTTTCTCGGCTTATTTCTATCTGTGCATTTAGAACGTAGAAATCCGAGATGTGCCATTTTCCGAAGCATCTCTGAGGCTTTCGAAAAGCAACAAAACCACAATAGACTGCTTCGGAAAGCCTATATTTGATCCAGAAAGCCTCTATGTGCTTACTTCAGCCCATTTTTAACCACTGGAGCTTGGAAAAAATTCACTCACATGCCCGAAAAAAGAACTTTTTTTTTTTTAATTGGAAAGAAGTCACAGAGGACAAACTGACCGAACCTCTAACACATTATTGCCTGGTGTAGGAGTCACCATTTATTTAGTTCAGTTAGCAATTACAACATCTGGTTAGATTAATTTTCTATAACGGCAGCTCTGACAGTAGTGCAGCTGCAAATCACAGGTTTCTATTATCGTTTCTATAGTAACAGCTCATTCCCAGGGACTCGTATGGTGGACGATCGACATAATCAAAATTTAGAAATAATTGGATTTTAAAAATGTGTCGTTTTTTTTCTGTTTATTGAAGATTTATGGAAGGAGTCTCCAGTGTCATTGCTTTGTAACATCCAGAGCTGTAACTTTAACTTCTTCACCGCGGGACAAAGTTGTGTTTTGTTTTTTGTTTTTATCTTTAAACATGTGCTTGTTCTTTGTGTGACTCGAGGTTTAAACTCTCACCTCCACTAATTGCTTCAGGTGGAAACACTTTTAACACTTTTAACACACTTTTGCCCGGAGTACATGAAAGCCTGCTATCCATGTGACTGCTGAAAGCTTTTCTGTGATGTGTGTGTGTGTGTGTGTGTGTGTGTGTGTGCGCTGACATAGACACACACTTTGAAGAGGCTGTTAAAGCACTTGGTATTGATCAGCAGTGGTGGATCACTGACAGCTGAATAAGTGCTGACAGCAGCAGCAGGTACACACACAGCTGAGAGAGCAGGAGACCCGGGCTGATAACTGATGTGTGCGTGTGTGTGTGTGTGTGCGTGTGCGTGTGTGTGTGTGTGTGTGTTTCTCTTCTCTTTGTGCTCAGGAGACCCTGCAGCAGCTGGTGATGATGCCTCTCCCCAACGTGCTGGTGCTCGGCAGAACCCCGCTCACTGGTAGGTGACGCTGAACTTCCTCCTTTCCTCGTTCACTCTCACTTTCTCTCACAAACAGTGGAATATATTTATTTGCTGATGAATTTAACCTTTATCCTGATTTATTTTATGAACAGTCCGTAATTATTAGACTCAAACGTTTTTAGAAAAATTTTGCAATTCCTTGAAAATGCATTGAAACTGCAAGTAGTTAAAGATTTCATACTCACATGCATTTTAGTGTAAATGAATTAGTCAGTATCTCACTACCTCAGTATCCCACTTCCTCAGTGTCTCAGTATATCAGTATCTCAGTACATTTTTTATCTCAATACCTCAGCATCCCAAGGTTTCAGTATGCCAGTGCCTCAATTTTATAGTGCTTCAGTACCTCTGTAACTTGGTATGTCAGTATCTCAGTGCCTCAGTAATCCAGTGCCTAAGTACCCCATTATATCACTCCCTTATTATCTCAGTATATCAGTATTCCAGTGCCTCAGTATCTCACCACCTGAGTACATCAGTATCTCAGCCCTTTAGTATCCCAGTGCCTAAATACCCCATTAAATCAGTGCCTCAGTATCTCAGTGCCTCAGTATCTCAGTGCCTCAGTATCTCAGTGCCTCCTTGCATCATTGCCTGAGTCCCTCAGCATCTCATTACATCAATACCTCATTATATTACTACCTCAGTGCCTCAGCACATCAGGGTGTCAGTACCTCAGTACCTTGGTATCTCAGACCTTCAGGATCCCAGTGCCTCAGTTCCTCATTATATCAGTACCTCAGTATCTCAGTGCCTCAGCACAACAGTGTCTCAGTCCATCAATATCCCAGTGCCTCAGTACCTCATTATATGAGCACAATCAGCATTTCAATGGTTCATTACATCAGTTCTTCAGTATCTCAGTGCCTCAGTATCTCAGTGCCTCAGCACAACAGTGTCTCAGTCCATCAATATCCCAGTGCCTCAGTACCTCATTATATGAGCACAATCAGCATTTCAATGGTTCATTACATCAGTTCTTCAGTATCTCAGTGCCTCAGCACGAGTATCTTAATGCCTCAGTGCCTCAGTACCTAAGTACATCAGTATCCCAGTAACTTAATGTCTCAGTAATTCAGTGCCTCAGTACCTCACAGTGAGGCACAGTGAAGCAGCGGTGCTCTCTGTGTAACTGTTCAGCCATGTGGTTTTTATTAAGCAGTCATTAGAGCTGGATGGGGGATGGGGACCGTTATCAGCTAAACACCAATTCACCTCAGGCTACAGAGCTACAGAACCTCACCGCTCTCACTCTTTCTTTCACTCTTTCTTTGTCTCCATATTGCTCCGAGTCTCTCTTTCTCTCACTTTAGTCTCTCTGTTGCTCTTTCATTTCAGTTCAGCTCCATTCGGTGGGATTTATTTGCATCACAAAGATAGATGTGTAACTGTAAAAACAAAAAGAAAAGCAGTTGTTAGAAAATGAAAAAGAAAATGTTTTTGTTCATTTTTTTAGGTGCTGTTTAAGTCGTCTCTCGTCCTCAGTCTCTGTTGCTCTCTCTCGTCAATTCAGTTCAGTTCAGTTAGATTTAATTCACTTTAATTCATAGCGTTTATGTTTGTATTGACAAAGCTTAAATTATAATGTATTTTACAAAATATTTAATAAATAATGAAAATAGAACATTTGGGTATGTATAACCATAAAATGGAAAATAAAATATTAACAAATAGTCCAAAAGTTAATTTTTTTTTTGTTCTTCCTTTTAGTTTCATTGGCATTTCAGTTCAATTTAGTTAAATTTTTGCATCATGTAATTGCCAAAGCTTTGATTACATAGTATGTAAAATGATTAATATACTAAGTTTAAAAACTGTAAATAAATAAATAAATAAATAAATAACATAAAAAGAGAAAAATAAACATATCCATAGAAAACTACAAAAAATGTTGGTTTTATCTTTTTTGTTGTTTTTGGATTCTGTCTTCTTTTGTTGTTGCTTTTATTTTCTCTGCAGCTCTTTAAAATTAATTGATATTAATTTTATTTAATAAGGGATTAATTCAGTTTAATTGATGGTTCTTTAGCGGCATCTCAAAGGTACATTTACTTTTTTTACTTTTTTTTTTTTTTTTTTTACATATTGGAGCATTGTAACATTAAAAACAGTGTCAATTAAAAGTTGAACAACTGAACAAAAAAAAGAAAAACTAAATAAAATGAAAACAAATCAAATATCATGAAAAAAAAACCCAGCAACTCTGTAGTGCTGTTAGTTTTTCTGTCAGTGTTGCTCTTGGTCTCTCTTTTCTGTTGCTCTCTCGCTCTTAGTTTCTCTCTCTCTCTTACGTTTATACTCTGTGTCTCTCGCCTTGTCTCTAACATCTCCGTCTCGCTGTTTTTTTTTTTATCCTTTCTTACTGTCGTTCTCTGCCTCTGTCTCTCTGTCTTGCTCGGAGTCTCTCTCTGTCCCTCCGGTGTGCATTCTTTCTGTTTTCTGTACCGCTGTATGAGAGACGGATATCACAGAGCTGCCTCACCACCTTTTCTCGTCTTTTCAGTCTTACTCACGCAGACCAGGCTGCGCTGACTCGCCCAGCGTTTAGATGCGTCTCTGACAGCTGCTCTGTTCAGCCATTTTAACTGAGGACAACTGGAGGACAGAACTGCCGAGTCACGACAGGTGCAGTTTAGCAGCAGGCCGTTGGTTTGTTAGCATAGCTGAGTAAGCAGTGTGAGAGATGAGCGCGGGCGTTCACACTAGCGAGCAGCGAGGCGACAGGCAACCGTTCACCAGCATGATTTCATCAGCGGCAGCAAGCGACACTGAAGTTTTAAGAAGATTCTATATACAACACGTTAAAGTAAAGCGACAAATCCAAGCGATTCCTCAGACCAATCCTACGACACGTGTGGTGCGACGTTTCTTCAGCTCCACACTTATGACTTAAGCTCCTACTTGCAGTTAGTTCCCATTTACTGTTTGATGCACAAAATGGATGACAAACTTATAACCATAATCTCATCTTATCCTGTCATATGTCGGTTTGTATAGCACTAGTAGCTACTAGAGTTAGCTAGCTTTGCTAATCAATCTGACAATGAATCTGAGCATGGAAGATGTAAATCAGACTTAAGTACATCGTGTATAAAAGTGTATAGCAGGCTGTAGGTTATACATTTGGGCTACTACCATTTCTCATTTGTACTAAAGAAAATGGAGGACAGGCCACGCCCATAAGCAACAGCATTAGCAATGGTTACACATGCACAGGAGACAACTACAGGAGACATGAGTGAACGTAGTGTCAGTGCTTAGAAGGAGATTCATTGTATGAACATGTATCGTGATGCTGGGTGTCGCAAAAAGCTCTGTACAGGAAGCTGTCATCGATGACATCATAGAGTACCTCTACAGGAAACCACTCTGTTCTGAGGCATTATGAAGCCCTGGGGTCCATCTTGAGAAGCTGTTTCCTCTTCCTGTACACCAGTCATTGTTCACAGGAAGTGCTGGAGGTTTGTCAGGGTCCCTGTGACCTCCAGTTTCCCGTCAGGATGATGGAGGAAGAGCTTAAAAACTCAGTGAGTGTGCATTACCGGACCCGAGCGAGGCCCAGGGGTTCCGTTAGAGCAATGTTTCCCCTCATCTTTCTCTTTCTCCCTCTCTCTCTCTCTCTCTCTCTCTCTCTCTCTGCTCCAAGTGTCCTTGAATAATTTATGCACCACTCTGCAAAAACAGCAGCTCCTCATTTGAAACCAGCAGGGATTTTCATTTCAGGATTTCTAGCCAGGTGTGTGTGTGTGTGTGTGTGTGTGTGTGTGTGTGTGTGTGTGTGTGTGTGTGTGTGTGTGTGAGAGAGCATCTTTATATGATTTAAAAAAAAAAGAAAAGAAAGAAGGGAAAAAGCATTTCCTGTGTGGAGAGCTCATGCGGATTCCTCAGCATGACTAACTCGCATCATGTTTCCTTTACGCCTTATAATGATTTCTGCTGCAGGACCCATTTTCAGCTCGGTGCATTTTTCTTTCGTAGAACAATTTCCATAATCATGTGGACAGAATTACTAATCAGTTTTCGATTCAGTTCGCCAAATTGCCTTATATCTCACCTCCCGAATGAGGACTTTGTAACTTTAATCTTGCTCAATACCTGTTTTCGTTATGTCCAATCCAGCTTGTATGATTAAGCAAATTTGACACGCCCCCCAAGCAAACAAGCCCCGCCCCTTCTGCTAATAAAGTGTTGCTGTAGAGCCTGGTTTGTGTCATACAAGTGACAAGCAGGTGTTCTTACATCACTAAATATCTGAACCAAATATGTTCAATTTCAAAAGACTCTGGAGCTACAATGTAAGGAATTGCGCTAATTACGCTTCTTCATCATTAAATGAACATAAAGTACAGCATGTCATTGTTTAATAAATGACAAAATGTAATCGTTGCTAGTTGCCATAGGAACAAATCTACTTTAGAGTGGTAACAGTAATATCTCCACTTGATCGCACCACCCAGTCGTTGATAATTTTCCTATAACCCAAATATTTTATTCCTGCAAGTTTTCAGGGTTGATCTTGATCACGTCCTGTAGAGCTTGTGAGTTTGTCTCGCTCCCAGATATAGCATTCTTGTGTATCCAGAGGCCTGGCTTGGTGCTGATAAATAAATCTAGGCCACCATTCAGCATAAAGTGTGCCGTTAGTTAGAAGAGCAGAAAATATCCTGCCTGCAGTGAAGATCAGATTTCTCTGGTAAACAGGTTCTCTGTGAATGATAAATCTTAGCTACGTGCAGTTTTTGTTTTGCTTCAACACACACACACGCATCAGTTTTGTATCGGATGAACAGCACCTTGTCGTTGTGTCCATGTAGACTCCTCACAGTTGTAGTTTCACGCTAGTTAAACAGCCCGTATGTTTGTTTGTCTGCAATTGGCCGCTCTTTAAGCCCCTCCCCTCGTCTGGGCCAGCGGGAACGTCGGTGCCAAGCAGCCCAGTTGGACGAACCACCTGCTTTTCCCTTCTTAATTCCGCCGTGTTAACAGTTCATCTCCTCCAACAGCTGCCTTGCGCCTCGTCCCGGCCTCCCACAGTCGAGGCGCGCTGAGGAGCTGAGGATTATGGGATTTTTTTTTATTGCATCAAAGTGTTTCTGTTCAACAGGTGTACACATAAAGCTCACGTTTCATGATGATTTAAAGCTCGTGTTGTTTCTTTGCTTTCAGAACAAGGCCTGGCTGAGGTGAAGAAGCTGCTCTTGCTGTTGCTCGGGTGCACTGTTCAGGTATAGAAATACACACACACACACACACACACACATCCTAGTCATGATTTACAGTAACTGTGCAGCTGGTAGAGACTCCAGATTGTGCAAAGTGAAAGAGAAGTAGGCGATAATGCCATGAGCCTGACAGGTGGCATCAGCTGGCCAGGAGCCAAGATGAGCTCTGGGCAAGGAGCCGTCTGCTCTGTAGGAGGGCGGGGTCGCTCCACACACACACACACACACAGTGATAGCACTTTACCTCCAAACAGCACAAGTGTCAGTGCAAAAAAGCAAATAGTGTAATCTTTAGCGAAAATACTGAGAAGAAAACGTAATAGCAGTTCCAAGACAGAAACACAGCCAGGTGCCACTACTTTAATTTCCCCCTGAAAATGCAAAGAAGCAAGCTTTCACGTAATAGCAGTGCACGTCCAAGCTGCTAACAGTGCCAATACATTATTTGCTTGTTTAAAAAGATGAGCAAACTTTCACGTAATAGCAACACACACTACCAGACACAAGCCAGGGGGTGCCAATACTTTAATCCCGATGTGAAAATACACAGGAATTTGCATGCCAAACATGGAGTCACACCTTTTTTTTTTTTGTGGCTGAATCTTGAATGTTAATGTATACTACCCATGTAGGGCACTAGGTAGGGTGTAGAGCTGCATTATATACTCTATGTAGGGCACAAGCAACGGGAACAGGAAGCCATTTTGGATTTAAGGTGGCAGAAAGACAATTCTGCTACCAATCAATGGTCTGAAATATTTTAAGCTCCACCCACACGTTTCAGCTGTCCTTGTACCTAGGCAAGGAGGATAAGCAAATATTAATCAAGGCATTATGGGTAATGTGCTAGGCCATGTCATAGTGTCTAATGGGAAAGCTGAAACCTGGAGCTCGTCAGCTATTCACGGCACAGATCTTCATGCATAACGCTGAGGTGCACGCGCGTTCACGTTAATATATAATAATACAAAGAATACGGTTAAGGGTTAAGATTAGCATCACTAAGGTGAGACTTATCTGCATATCTGGTCATGTGACCTCCCAGGAGGAACTCGGAGCAACATTTAAAAGTAAGATATCGTCAGTTTATAAGTGTTCTGGGTTTGAAATCATGTGAATATATACGAAATAGGAAATGAAAATTTCATACCTGCCCTTCAGTAGTATTAACGTAGACTCGCAATCTCTGTTCCCGGAGTGACTTTTAGGTCTGGATAAGCATTTTTATAGCTGATTTTGTTTTCCTTTATCTTTTCATGTATTTTTTTGCGAGTTCTTGCAGATTCTCTCACAGGATTCAATTCTCTGTTCATTCACAGTGCGAGGAAAAGGAGGAGTACATCGAGAGGATCCAGACGCTGGACTTTGAAACGAAGGCAGCCATCGCGTCTCACATTCAGGAGGTACGAAGCAGCCGTGATGGAAAGCTGTACATTCAAAATCTCAAGAACGAGGAATTGACTCGGTTCGGTCACTCGTTCCTTAATTCGCTCTTCCACAGGTCACCCACAATCAGGAGAACGTTCTGGACCTGCAGTGGCTGGAGGGGGGCGAATCTCCACCTGAGGACCTGGACTCGCTCTCCAGAAACCTGGCCTTCCATCTCAGACGCCTGGTGGACGAGAGAGACGAGCAGCTGGAGGTAGGAGAGAGAGTGAGAGAGTGGAGGATGTATCCTGAATTTGTGTATAGTTTGAAAGTACCTGAAATTGTTCCTTTGAGGCTTCGAGTCTGCTCTCCTCTATCAGCATGTGAACTTGGATATTGATTGGCCACAGCAAGCCATGCTGTGTATTCATCCTGGATGGTGATTGGCTAACACAAAGAGCCTTAATACTTATTGGTGGACTCTGAGAGATGGTGATTAACCTTAGTCCTGTCCTTGAGCTCCTGCAGCCTCTCAGACATTCCCAGCATCCTCTGCTCCTCTGAGGCTGAATAATTATCAACAGACCCCTGCTTGTGGCCGGCTACTCTTCATTAAAACGCCTTTATACCCTCGTTCTTACACACACACACACACACACACACACACACAGGTCATACTATGCTTCTGAGGACATTCCATTGACATGATAATTAATACAGCTAATTAATGCTAAATCTAATCTCAGTAACCAAGAGGAAACTGTTTTTTTTTTTTTTTTTTTTTTTTTTATAATAACAGCAGTTTTCTTTGTATGGACCAACTAAATCCCCCCCACAAGGCTGACACGGTCAGATATTCCTGTCCTTGTGGGGTTTTTAGATGGTCGCATCTCCTTCACTCAAAGCGTGACCTCATTCGGAGAGCACTCTCCTCTGATGGCTCCGTCCTCATCGCACTCCTGGTTTCTATTTAATGAAATCATCACGGCTGGCTGCTCGGCTACCAGCTTTGCAGAACTGCCCTTAATCTGTTTCCTACCTCCGGAGGAGAGTGTGCGCTGCTTGCCGATTTTACTTTGTCTTAAAACGTTCTAAGGCTGGATGACGTGATAGGATATTGATATTGTGATAAATGATATTACAATACGCTTTCCCCACCACCACTATAACACTACAGCAACTCCATGATAAACTTTGGGCCACTTTTTTAAATAATTTTTTTCAATGGCACTTTTTTGCTGGCCTTATCATCTAAATAAATCCAAACGGCACAGTCCAGTCGCTGTAAAATAAAGTTAGCAATGAATATAGGGATGATAAAAACAGTAGAATGACTACAATAAACCGGACATCTTTTGTCCGTTAGTTCGTAGTACTAAACTAATATAACTGTAATGTCATGTTCCTTGTGAATCTGCCCTTTTCAGGGTTGTTCGATATTGTCTTGATGTTGCGTCTCTGCCCACAGACGATCGTAGAGCTGACCCAGGAGAGAGACTGCGGCCCGTGTCCACCTCCTCCTCCTCCGCCCTGTGCCCAGTCTCCCAGCGATTCGCCCAGCATGCGGCGCACCGAGAGCAGGCAGCACCTCAGCGTCGAGCTGGCAGACGCCAAGGCCAAGATCCGACGCCTCCGCCAGGAGCTGTGAGTACAGAACCCCGACGTTAGAGCCTGATCCGTCGGCTTTAGCTGACTCGTATCCTGTAATTCTTCTCATCACTTCTGATCTCTAATTTAGTTTGGCCACACGGTGATCATGAGTTATTTCCCAAGGTTCCTATCATGAGTCTAGATTAAAAAAAATACAAGTTCGAGTCACTCATTTCCAGGCCAGATGTATGGAAATTCAGAAAACTCCAGATGACCCTCTAAGGAGAGCACACAGAGTACGCCAACAAGCCTAGAAAAACGTAGCTAGCTGTCGTTCATTCGTTTTAGCCATGTCAACTTTTTGAATTGAAGCAAAGCATTTAAACCGATTCAAAGTAGTAGCTGAGCTAGTTTCTTTGCTCGTGAAATAACGTGTATTTTAACATACTAGGTTGCATATTATTTTGACAGACTGCTTAGTGAAATAGTACACTATTTGGGACACTTTATTTCAGTGATGCTGAGTTTTCTAATTAAAAAAAAAAAAAAATAATAATAAATTTACGAATACAGACTATTGCCCCCTCCTGGTGCGGAGGGTTATTTCCTCCTACTTGAATTCATACATGAATTCCAGGTTTTATGCATTTCGTTTAAGCACACCTTTTAACAAAAGACTTTAGATAACCTTGTTTGGTGTTAATTCATTGACATCTTGATGTTCCTTACAAAGTTTTATTGAAAGTTTGTACGATAAAAATGTGACCAATATAGTCAACACTAAACTCTAAAGCCTTGAACATACATAGCAGTAAAATGGGATGTTTTCTGACGACCACCATAAACAGTTTCTTCATTTTTCTGTTAAACTAAATGGTGAAGGAAGTGAAGTGAAGTGACTTGTGGCCAAGTATAGTGACCCATACTTGGAATTTGTGCTCTGCATTTAACCCATCCAAGTGCACACACACACACACACACACACAGTAGTGAATAGGGCTGAGGATCAAACCCTGATGACACAGCCCAATCCATCTGTAAATCTTAGACAAGGCACTGTGTTTAGTCATCATTCCTCATCCTCGTCCTTACTCATGACTCCTGCTGATTTCTTGTGCACTTCCCGCAAACAGCAAAAGATTGACGAATCATGCCGAATGAGTCCTCTTTTTTTAAAAAAAAGCAGTTCCTCTGCAAGGCCCTGGCCGGAGTCCACAGTCGTTGTTTTTTCAGCCTTGTAAATAATCGAACTTCCTCCTTAAGAGTGCATTAACCTTGAGAGACAATGCACAGCGGCGTGATTTAGAAGTAGCGGTCGTGCTGATGGAGAAGCGGTTTTACAAATGAGAGGAAGTTGAGATACATATAAGTGCATCCAGCTTTGCTAATCAGGAAGTTTAAAAGCCGTGTGAGAGACGCTGCAGTTATCACATGAGGCGAGGCAGCACTTGTTTTTGTTCTCTTTGCACGAGGCCGTGACACGGCGATGTCAGTGTGGTGAAAAATGACTGCGTGTTGGACAGGCTGCGGATCAGATGCCTGGGGATTCGACCCAGATCCACGAAAAAATCTAGCATGCGTGATATTCTTGAAAAGTCTTTGGCCTACTTATAGAGTCTCGGCGAGATTTTATTAGAGCACAGAACTACTGTTTGTCACTGCACATTCCTCTTCTGCTGCAGTCTGAGATTTGGCAACAGTTTAATACCGTGACATGAAAATATTTTCACAATACTGAGTGTATTTCATGAGGTCATGAGTCAGCGGTAAAGCTGCAAGTTTGTTTTCTGATACGAACAGAGTTTACGCGTTACTGTTTCAAGAAAGAGGCTGGTGATGGAATGACTGTTTATAGCTGCTATAACGTATAAAGCGAGAACTGGAATCCACAACAATAAACACTAAACTATAAATGGATAAAAGGTATGATGTCATTCTGTATTTAAAACAAGGTAATATTGGCAAATTGCTGTGGTATAAGAGGAGTAAAACACTTGAGGACATGCTAATATAAAATACTCAAGACAAAATGTTTGGAAATATTTCTATTCTTCCAATTTTTGGTAAAGGTTTGAGGGGAAGACATTAGTACTGTCTTTGTATTTTTCCAAATTGGAGTCATTTCTGGTGTTGTATTATTATTATTATTATTATCATAATGTTTATGGCATTATTTACATCACAGCTTCTTAGGTTTAGGTTTAGTTGTCGTGTTTTCTCCGGGAATCTTTCCCAGTTCTTGCCATGATCACTTCTGGTTTGCTCATTGAGTAAGCGTGTATGGTACAATGTGCTAATCAGATAAAATCAGATCGAGCTAAAATACACTGAAATACCAGGGCTATGAATTTTTCACCTCTAAACACTGGCTTTCAGTGACCAAAGCCTGTCTGGAGGGACGAGTTTGCACACATCAGTGCCAGGAATGCAGCATTAAAACAGATGGAAGTTTCCCACATCTTGCTCCTGTTGCTGCCTACGTTAACATATCGACCTCCTACTAACTCATTATAGTTAATATCATTATAATATTCCTCGTTATTCAAATGTAGTGGAGACGTTAGGGTTAGGCTCAGGAAGAGACAGTTATGTGAGGACCGGAGCAGGACAGAAGAGTGTGTGTATATTCTGTTCAGAGGAGACCGTTGCTGATTTGCATTCCCTCAGAGCTTTTTTTTTTTTTTTTTAAATCTCTCTTCCCTCTTTGAGATTTTGCACAGTGGATA
Organism: Pangasius djambal; assembly: GCA_022985145.1. Classification (NCBI taxonomy): domain Eukaryota; kingdom Metazoa; phylum Chordata; class Actinopteri; order Siluriformes; family Pangasiidae; genus Pangasius; species Pangasius djambal. The sequence continues at coordinate 2,058,734 of CM041002.1, read as the reverse complement.
ATAACAGCAGTCTAAACCCTAATGCAAATAAAAAAATATATATATTTTCCTACTTGTAACACAATGACTCTGAGAACATTTATATTAAACAGGCAGAAATGCTAAATATATTCATTTCTTCATAAGAAATAATATTGATGTATTTGGTTTTAAAAAGGGTTTGTATTATTATAAAATATGTATTATTATAAAATTGATAATTTTTGCAGAGAAGAGAAAAGCGAGCAGTTGTTGGACTGCAGGCAGGAACTGGAGAACCTGGAGAAAGAGCTGAAGAGGATTCAGCAGGAGGTAAAAACACAGAGCTCCATCCATTCACACGTCTACACACACCTGAATAACACACATAAAGAGAACTGCTAACACTAAAAGGTCTATATCAGGCCTTCTCAACCTTTATTTATTTAGAGTTTTAGTCTAAATCGCAGATGTTTTTACTCAGGATTTCGGCGTTTGCATTAGAAGTGTGTAGTAAATCATTTAAAATGCAGACAAGCCATCATTTTTAAACATCTGCTAAGAAAATAGAGCTAAGAAATTTTTTTTCATTAAGAATTGTGCAGCTTTATGCTAGCTCTAACCCCACTTCACATGAGGCTGTGTGTGTGTGTGTGTGTGTGTGTGTGTGTGTGTGTGTGTGTGTGGTGTCCAGAACCTCCAGTTGCTGTCTGACGCACGCTCTGCGAGGGCCTACCGTGATGAGCTGGACGCTCTGAGAGAGAAGGCCATCCGAGTGGACAAGCTGGAGAGCGAAGTGGGCCGTTATAAAGAGAGGCTCCACGACATCGAGTTTTACAAAGCTAGAGTCGAGGTACGAAAACACCACAATGCCATGCGTTAGACTAGTTTCGACCGATCATCTGCAGCTTCTGAAGTTCTTAATATGCGAGTAATACGCCACACAGGAGCTTAAAGAGGACAATCAGATCCTGCTGGAGACGAAGAGCATGTTGGAGGACCAGCTGGAAGGCTCCAGGGCTCGTTCGGACAAACTGCACGAGCTCGAGAAGGAGAATCTGCAGTTCAAAGCCAAAATCCATGACATGGAGATGGTACGAGGTTTATATTAAGGTTATATAATGATGTCTCTAAATGAAGCGATTGATTTGTATTATATGCGTTTTGTGTTTGTGTGTGTGTGTGTGTGTGTGTGTGTGTGTGTGTGTGTGTGTTAGGAGCGAGACATGGACAGGAAGCGTATAGAGGAGCTGCTGGAGGAGAACCTGACACTAGAGATGGCTCAGAAACAGAGCATGGATGAGTCTCTGCACCTCGGATGGGAGCTGGAGCAGCTTTCCAAAACCACACCCGAGGTCACTGAGGGTACGAGTATTCCGCCGATTAATCATGATCTGGACCAGGCCTTTAATTATTTTAACTATAGCGCTGGAGAACTACTGCCGTACACATGTACTGTATATAAATAGGACAATATTAAAATCTATTAGTTGGAAGACTCCTGGAGACTGGAGACTCCTTCCATTTTATACCACATGCCCTGTTGTATTCTCGAATTCTGATTGGTCAGAAGGTGTTGATTAATTTTCTATAACAGCAGCTCCGATGGTATATACAGGTATTTTAATGCACTGGTTCTAATACGTTTCTATAGTAACAACTCATGCACAAGGAACCGATTTACGGCAGACGCTCCACATGAACTGAATAAAAAATGTGTGTAATTGTTGATATGGTGAAGATTTCTGTGAGCATTTTTGGAAGGAGTCTCCAGTGTCAGTGATTTGTAACGGTCAGCAAGTTTTCCGACATCTTCAGGACAGAGGATTTGGCATTTTGCGGTTTCTTGGTAACATGACAAGCTGCGAAACATAAGTGAGGTGTTTTTCGTGGACGTTCCACAACATTAAATTTAACTACAAATGGATAGAAATGGGTCATTCTTTAATAAATATGAAATTGTAATCATTGGCAAATTGCTGTGGAATAAGAGGAATAAAACATTCAGCTTTTTTATGCTAGCAAACCTTCAGAATTGATTATTTTTTTAAAAGGTTTTTAACTGCCGCTAACGTGATCAATATTTAATAGCTGCGAGCTGCGAGTGCCAGCTTGCATTTGATCAAGCTAATAAAGCTGCTCTCAGACAAACCCTGTCTGAAGACGGATCCAACAATGGAGGCTTGCTATTACACTCAGCAGTTGTTAATATTTGTTTTTTTTTCTGCAGTTCCTCAGAAGTCTCTGGGTCACGAGGTCAATGAGCTGACCTCCAGCCGCCTCCTGAAGCTGGAGATGGAGAACCAGGCGCTGCTGAAGACCGTAGAGGAGCTGAAGGGCCACGGCGAGGTCGGCACCCGCCTCCTCAAGGCCGAAAAGGAGAACTTGAGACTCAGCCAGAAGGTTAGATGAGTCATGGTGGTTAATAATAATAATAATAATAAAGCCTAGCAGCAAGGAGCATAGAAGAGAAAGATGAAAAGAGCTCTGCATTTTGTAGACTAAAATGGGTTGACCTACAAAAATGAGTTTAACAGAAGGTCAGTGTGTCAGAGCTCTGTAGACAGTGTTGGGTTCTACAGAGAGATCGGACATGCGCGATGGGATTTAGCTTCATCCTGCTGCATGATGCTGTGTAATTATGTGTTTGAGTTTATTTAAAGAACTAACATGAGCACAAAGAGACGTGTTTAAGTGCCGCTGTTTCTTTGCATGAGTGACAATGCAGACGCTCTCAGCCCCTCCCTGTCCTGTCCTGAACAAACGAGTGTGAGCGAAAAGGGCGTAAAGGTGTTAATTATCCCTGTCTGATTCACCCCTCTTGGTTTTAAAGAAGGGGTGAAATCCGAAAGCCCACAGCTGCACTCCTGTCTACAGATGTGAGTAACACAAAGATCCCGCGTGCACATTATAACGTGTTAGTGACGATGCCGTGTCTCTGTGTCCGTGTCTGTGTCCCTGCAGCTGGAGCAGCTGGAGAACGAAGTGCAGTCGGACAGGGAGAGTCTGCGCGGTGCCGAGACCCTGAGCTCAGACCTGATGAAGGAGAAAGCTCAGCTGCAGAAAACCCTGGAGACTCTGAGAGAGAACTCGGAGAGACAGGTACACGGAAAATCACGGTGGATATGTCACGACGACATTTTTGAAGTTTTTGTTTCTGTTTTGAAACAAGCTAAACTCCTGCAAAAAAAAAAAAAAAAAAAAAAGTGAGCTGCTAGGAGACAGCAATACCAAAACACTTAAATTAAAACGTGAATGCAGACATCATGGCTCCTCCCACCATGACATCAGTACTTCATGATCATGGTCTGACCAAGACGTTTTTACTACGAAGAGTGAAATTAAAATTTCCCTGTTTCGGGGAAATCTGGTTATACCTAAAGACTACTTTTCCAGGAATGAGAAAAGAAATAACATTTCCCTGAAATATTAGTAAGGTCCTGGGAGAAGGTGTCAAGTTTGTCTGTTAACAGAGGGAGATCTTCCTCTCAGATAATATTGCATATACACAATAATCTACTTCCGCTCAGAATTGGAGGAAGACGTGTAGATAAATAATCAACTGAGCAACTGAACTATTTAACAATTAAGCAGTCGTGGAAAATGTGCGTGAAAAAAGTCCTGTGAAATTCTTTTCTTAAAGAATGGAAACAATATTCTTGTTTTTTCCCCCAAATCTGCTTGTTAATGCTCAGGTGAAGGGGTTGGAGCAGGAGAACGAGCACTTGAACCAGACCATCACGTCCCTCAGGCAGCGCTCTCAGGTCAGCGCCGAAGCCAGGGTCAAAGACATAGAGAAGGAGAACCGCGTCCTCCACGAGTCCATCAAAGAGACCAGCGGCAAGCTCAACAAGCTCGAGTTCGAGCGCAAGCAGCTCCGCAAAGACCTGGAGTGCTACAAGGAGAAAGGCGAGAAGGCGGAGGAGCTCGAGGCGGAGGTCCAGCGCTTGGAGCGTGAGAACGAGGGTCTGCAGAAACGGGTGGCGAGCCTCGGGATCACCTGCGAGAAGGTGGACGCCTTGGAAAAGGAGAACGCTGAGCTGGAGGCGGAGAGCAGAAGGTTGAAGAAGAAGATTGATGGATTGAGGAACGCGTCCCTGCAGCTGGAATCATTAGAGAAGGAGAATGCCCAGCTGGAAGTGGAGAACCTGGAACTGCGGCGTACCGCCGAGAGTCTGAGGTCCGCAGGAGCCAAAGCCGCTCGTCTGGAGCATGAGAACCGAGAGCTGGAGAGCGAGAAGAATCAGATGCAGAGAAACCTGGAGCTGCTGAAAGCTTCCTCCAAGAAAACCGAACGCCTGGAGCTCAGCTACCAAGGTCTGGACTCGGAGAACCAGCGGCTCCAGAAGGCCCTGGAGAACAGCGGGCGTAAAATCCAGCAGCTGGAAGGAGAGCTCCGGGACCTGGAGAGCGAGAACCAGAGCCTGCAGAGGAGCCTGGAGGAGCTGAAGATCTCCAGCAAGCGTCTGGAGCAGCTGGAACAGGAGAACAAAGTGCTGGAGCAGGAGAGCTCACAGCTGGAGAAAGACAAGAAGCAGCTGGAGAAGGAGAACAAGCGGCTGCGGCAGCAGGCTGAGATCAGAGACTCTAGACTGGACGACGACAGTCAGAGAATCTCGCAGCTTGAGAAGGAAAACCGTGCACTGAACAAGGAAGTGAGCACCCTGAGCGATTCCTGTAACCGTGTCAAAGATCTCGAGAGGGACAACAAGGAGCTGGTGAAGCAGGCCACGATCGACAAGAAGACACTCGTCACGCTGAGAGAGGTATGCAAAAAAAAAAAAAAAAAAAAGAGCGAAAAAACCTGGCACCTCGAATACCTTGGAAAGTTTAATGAGCCTTTATCGAGCTGCATAGTCTAATAATAATAATAATAATAATACATTTTATTTATAAAGCACTTTACAAGTCTAATCACGCTTTAAAAAGGCTATTTACGGCGATGTGAAGTTCTCTGAAAGTTGTTTGTTTAACTTTTATGGAAGGAGTCTCCAGTTCCAGCACTTTGTAACAGTCAGAGGTAAAGCTGTAACTTGACACAGAAACATCACAAGATGCATTCCATGGCAGATATTTCTAAAAAGAAGCAAAATGAATAATCAGATATTTGTGTTATGATAATCCCATAATAAATAATATTCAGTAAATTCAGTTATATTCAGGATGTTTGACTGTTGATTTTATTCTGCTTCATTTTGCAATTTACATCAAATCTATTGATTTTTGTGAGTCGGCATTTCAATCCTTCCATCATTCAGTTTTTTTAATGGCAAGTCATTTTTAATGGCTTAATGGCAAGTGCATGTTTTAAAGGCAGTGGCATAGATGCTATTGTCTGAAATGTTTACTCGCTCGTGTGCCGTTTTACTTTTAGCACACATGCCTTGTTCATTTCTTACGTTTAACTAGAAAATGAAGTATGCAGGTTTTCACTTTGATGCAGCGATTGCTGATTTGTGCTCGCTGATGACCTGATACTGACCTCGTGGTGATGTTTTGTAATTCAGGAGCTGGTGAGTGAGAAACTGAAGAGTCAGCAGATAAACAACGATCTGGAAAAACTGACTCACGAGCTGGAGAAGATGGGCCTGAATAAAGAAGGGCTGCTGCACGATGAACAGAGCTCTGCTGCAAGGTGAGACTCACTCACACACACACACACACACACACACACACACACACACACTCTGTGTACAGGTGCACAACCCAAAACACACACGCACGCACACACACAAGAATTGACAAGATTTTTAGACTGTTTTTTACCCTCAGATTGAGTTCCTGGTGACTTCAAATCAGTGTCGAATTTCCTCCTGCAGGATTTCACAATAATTATCGTTAAAAAGGAAATGGTTTCTAAATGACATGATTTTTGCAACGTTTTCTTCGTGCCACTTGCATGGGCTCGCAGTTTTGGTATCCGTCAAAAATGCACCACCGATTTCAATGAGAACGCAGCACTAATGATGCCAAGCGCCCTCACTTTATTATATACTCTGATATGACCATGTATCGGCCAATCAGAGACGATCTGGTATGGGGCGTCGGTCGTTCTCATCAGCATTGAGCAAGGTGGAGGAACCATTGTCTCTCACATCCCAGAGCTGCATAATTAAGCTTTAATAATGTATAATAATAATCTAGTAATCAATAATACAGCTCAGAGGCATCCTCAGCTCAATGCTCTGTCAGTACGTGCACAGGAAAAGAGGGCGGAGCCTGAAAAACGTCACTATACCTATGATGAAATGCTAAAATTAATATTGCTCGTTTTGCGATTAAATATTTTCAGACTCTCACTATACCATATGCATCAAATAAATAAATAAATCTAACTGTAAAAAGTTTTTTTTTTTAATTAAAAATAAAAGCAGGCTAGCTTAGATAGCACTGCTGCAGTTATGCAGCGCCCTCTAGGTTTTATTTATTTATTTTTTTTTCTGTAAAATGGCTAAAGAGAGTAGTTCAGCATGTTTACTACTGGATATTGTTTTACCAGTTACAGCACATTGTTTTTTTTATTATCATATCGAGAATGCGGTATCATTAAAAATCTCTGTGTTGTGTCTTTCAGGTTCAAGCTGCTGGAGTCGAAGTTGGAGTCGACGCTGAAGTCCTCGCTGGAGATTAAAGAGGAGAAGATCGCCGCCCTGGAGGCCAGACTGCAGGAGTCCTCCAACCTTAACCAGCAGCTCCGACAGGAACTCAAAACAGTGCGAATTCCTCAACTCTCAGTCAAATACACATAAAATACAGTTTCATGATTCATTTCATTAATAAATCCCAAAAAATTGTGACGTGAGTCCAACCAGAACCCTCTCCACCTCCATCAGGTGAAGAAGAACTACGAGGCTCTTCGTCAGAGGGAAGAGGAGGAGCGCATGGTGCACAGCTCGCCCTCTAGAGGAGGGGAGGACTCGCAGAGCGTCAGTAAGTGGGAGAAGGAGAGTCACGAGGCCACTCGAGAGCTGCTGAAGGTCAAAGACCGACTCATAGAGGTGGAGAGGAACGTAAGTGACCACTGCTTGCGCACAGATACATAGGGTACATCCTGCTGATGATATTAAAGGGGCGGTCAGCGATTTTTGAACTGACCTTGCAGTATTGTTTATGGGGGCTTCAGTTAAGCTAATAATCAACCAATCAGGACATTCAGACGTTTTCCGGGGGGGGGTGTTACGGGGCCGTTACGGGGGCGTGGCTTTGAAAGGGACATTGAAAGAATGGTCTGTTAAATCACTGTTAATATACAGTACCTGTTAGCGTCCCTTTGATATCTCTGTCATATTACCATAATGCACCTTATTGAGTAATTTATCGGCTAAATAAATAACGCTATGTCCAAATCCACATCCATAGTGCACTATTTTGTATGTAGTGCCCAAACCAAATGGTCAAGAATATAACTAATACTGTGTGGGATGATTGTTGCTGATGCGTAGCGTAAATAGTCAAAAAGCTTTTTCAAATATCTAAGCATCAAGGAGTAGGAGTGTCCAAAAAATTTTAAATGCTGTATTCGGAAGAGGAAAAGCATCAAGTCATTTCAGAATTGAATGTTTGGTTGATTTAGACTAGACTTCATACATACATCCTTCATTATCCTTCATTGCCCTACATATCCCATAATCCTGTGCATTAGCTCGAGTGCGACAGTCAGTCTGGACAAAAATGTCAAATTAAAGAATATTCCCATTATGAACCCCAAAAGTCAGGATCTGGTTCTTTACAGACATTTTTGTCGCCTTCAAAGCTCACCCATGATACAGCATAGACAAGAAGTCAGTGAGGAAGCCGTCCTCTGTTCAGGCACTTCCCATGTTTCTCATTAACGTTCTGAAGAGTTTTAACTCTACATGCTTTCTTTAATGTAGAGAGACTAAGGCATCGTTTTAAAGCATGTAAACACGAGCGATTGTGCTTGTTTTCCCAGAATGCCACTCTTCAGGCGGAGAAGCAGGCACTGCGTACGCAGCTGAAGCAGCTGGAGACTCAGAGCAGTAACCTCCAGGCTCAGATCCTCGCTCTGCAGAGACAGGCCGCCTCGCTGCAGGAGAACAACACCACACTGCAGACTCAGAACGCTAAACTACAGGTCACTAAACACTGCAGCCACGTCTCTGGGTCTCTGAGCACAACACACACACTCTGTATTTTTGTTTCAATCCTTTTTTTACTGTGTCTATTGCACATTTGGAACTAAACCCATAAAATATGTAATATATAAAAAAAAAAAATAAAAAAAAAAAATCCCTTTAAAATGATTAATTTTTACTACATGGTGATTCTGTGTAGGTTTATGTAAATATTTATTATCAAAAATATAACTGAATTATCTCCAACAAGATCAGACAGCAGATTAAGCCTGATGTGGGTCAGTCGTAACCCTGGCCTCAGCTCCAGATGTGCTTACGGTTCGTTTCCGAGGTCCTCACAGAAATAAAAGCTTTTATTTTTTGGCATTATCAGATTAAGTCACAGATGGTTTGACCTTCAGTGGGCTCAGGGTTTCTGGCCATACGGATTACCTGTGCATGATCATTTAAAATTAAAAACAATTAAAAACAATAAGACCTGGCCCAGATTTATAGAAATTTCACTGCTAGCAGATACAGAACAATTCAAAGCGATTAGCAAAGAATTTGCTGCTCTTACGGAACAATTCACTGCAGTTACGAATAATGTGGATAATTCTCTGTGGTTACTGAATAATTAGCTGTAGAAGTTACGGAATGATCTACCGAATAATTCACTGTCGTTATCGGACAATTTGCTGAAGTTTCTGAATAATTCGCTGTAGTTTCCGAATAATTCGCTGAAGTCCTGAGCATTTACAGATATGTTAGCAGACACATTTTGATGTTTTTCTGACCACTTCTCAGGTGGAGAACTCGACACTGAACTCTCAGAGCGCGGCGCTCGTAGCCCAGAACGCTCAGCTACAGAGTCAGCAGTGCAGCGCCGAGAGTGAGCGAGACGGCGCTGTGCGGGAGCGCGAGGACCTCCGATCCACCTACGAGCTGCTGCTGAGGGACCACGAGAAGCTCGCAGCTCTGCACGAGCGCCAGGCAGCCGAGTACGAGGCCCTGATCGGCAAACACGGGGGTCTGAAGAGCGCACACAAGAGCCTGGAGGTCCAGCACCGAGACCTGGAGGACAGGTGAGAACACCGGAGAGCGTGTGAGGGAGCCATTGACAAGATCTAGAAAATATACCGGTTTTCACTGTTTATTGTGTTTTTCCTCCCCATATTGCTCTAATAAAACATGCTATAAAATAATACACAAGCATATATACCTGAATATTCCAATGTATATGGATAATTTGAAGGACATTGTTATATGTCTTGTGGTATGTTTGTGGTGTGAGTGTCTGTATCCTGACAAGCTTTCTATATGGTGCGTGCAGGTATAACCAGCTGCTGAAGCAGAAGGCACAGCTGGAGGAGCTGGAGAAGGTTTTGAAGGCTGAGCAGGAGAAGATGCTGTCGGAGAACCAGAGGCACCAGGCCACAGCGGCCGAGTATCACAAACTGAAGGAAGAAAACGACAAGTGGGTGAATTCCATCAAGAGTGTTACAACAGCCGTCATTTTATTTATTTTTTATTTTTTTTTAGAAATTCATTTCTCCTAAAAGAAAACAACATGGCTAATTATGTGTAAAACCTTTATAGCACTGTATTATTTATGCATGGGATTTGGTTTTTAAATCAGAAATCTATTTGCAAAAGGACCTGAATTTTTATAAATCGCATTAAGCTATCAAATTTTATTTAAAAATAAACATACATTTTCACATTTATACCAGTATTAAATCGATGTACTACATATACTGTAGGTCTTGGGTCTCTTTATGTACTTTGTGAATAATGTTGATCATGTGATTACTGTTTTAAGAAAATACCATTTTTAATGGCTGCCATTACAGAATAATTCACTGTCGCTGCTGAGTAATTTTCTGAAATTACTGAATAATTAGCTGAAGCTACTGAATAATTCACTAAAGTTACCCGATAATTTGCTGCCATTACGGAATAATTCTGATCAGGTCTAACTTCTTTATGTACTTAGTGAAAAATGTTGATCATGTGACCACTGGTTTAAGAAGATACCATGTGGCATTATTGTAGAAATTGTGGAATTTTACTGAGGTGATTTCTTTTATATATAATAAAGTAAAAGTGGTTAATACTTTCCTTGCTCTCTTGTCAAGGTCTGTGAGAGGACGTTGCTCATAACCTTTTTTTTTTTTTTCTCTCTCTTCTTTCTTCTTCAAGGTTGAACACTACATACCAGCAGCTGCTGAAAGATAACGAGGGCCTGCAGGCCGACCACAAGAACCTGAAGAGCCAGCTGAACGCCGCTAAACTGGAGCAGACGCGCCTGGAGGCCGAGTTCTCCAAGCTGAAGGAGCAGTACCAGCAGCTGGATATCACCTCCACCAAACTCACCAACCAGTGCGAGGTACGGTCCCGCAATCCCACGTGCTCGCATAATCATTCAGGGCCTTTTTCACTTTCTAATGGGCATCTCCAATTTCACTCCTGACACCCTGCGAGAAAATCTGTCATCCTAACGCCATTAGTCTGCTGGTTTAAATGGCATCATGATGTTAAATTGAAGCCGGCTGTACAGCAGAGAGTCGTCTCTTTGTCTCGCAGTGTGATTTATTTCTCCCCGAGGGAGGTTGAGGCTCGTCCTCAGGAATGCAGTAGCTGATCATAGCTTCCAGCATGGACATGCGAGACCGTGTTCCAGTTTATAGTGCATGATTACCTCACTGTAGACTTAAAAAAAAAAAAAAAAAGATTACAATGCATTTCCGTCTGTTACCTTCTAACTGTTCCTTACTCCTTAGTGGTTATCATCTCTTTTGTGTCCAGCTACAACCCCCCAAAAATGTGGGTTGTATTTCGCTTCTTCCTTCGACTGGACTCCCCATAAATCACACTACAGCAACCTCTGTATCTCTGCGCAGGGACATGACTGGACTGAAAACCCTTCGGCTGTGTTTAACTATTTTTTTTAACCAGAAAAATGCGCACATAGCACGCTCGTAACTTTATCAAATACTACGTCTATCAAATGGACAGAAGAACATGGCAATGCTGACTGTAACTAAACCAGACAACTGTCTGTTTTTGGCAAAGCAGCACTGCACATTTGTTTGTTTGTTTGTTTGTTCGTTTTTTCGCTCAGTACGCCACCTTTCCTCGCCTCCACGTTCTCTTCAACTTATAACAACAACGTGATATAATACTGACAGTGTAACAGATTCTATGGAAAAGCTGTACTTAAAAATATCTTTGTAAAAAAGAACAACAATTAGGGCATCTGATCATTTCGCTTCCTTCGGTTTGTGTTGTGTATATAAGGATGTGCGTACGAAGAGACCTTTGTAGAAAGACTCTTATTAGAAACCTGTTTTTACTGCACCTTGTCTCTCCTTGTCTGACCCAAAACCTTATTTCCTCTGTGAGTAGTTGCTGAGTCAGCTGAAAGGGAATCTGGAGGAGGAGAACCGACACCTGCTGGACCAGATCCAGACCCTGATGCTGCAGAACCGAACCCTGCTGGAGCAGACCATGGAGAGCAAAGACCTCTTCCATGTCGAGCAGAGACAGTACATGTGGGTCTTCACTGTTTCTTATAGAACTACTTATACACAAGGAATAAAAACTTGAGGGAATGCCGTTATAGGAAACTAATCAGTGATGGGGTGGTGTGATGAAGCAGAGTTACTCTTCCCGAAGCGTATGATTCCTCTTACACCACAGCGATTTACCACACGTTACAATTTTCATTTTATTAATGAATACACGTCATACTTTTTTTTTTTTTTAAATCCATTTGTGGTTGTGTTTAATGTTATGGAACGTCTAAGAACAGGTTAGTCTTGTCTTATAAACAGTCGTTCCCTCACCAGCGTCTCTTTTTTTCCTCTCTCCTGAAGTTAACAGCAAAAGCACGTTTTGTCACGTTACCAAGAAACCGCAAAGCGTAAACTCCTCTGTCCCGAAGATGTCTGCAAACTTTTTCCTCTGACTGTTACAAAGCGCTGACACTGGAGACTCCTTCAATAAGCGTTAATGTCTCCTCACAGAAAACTTCGCCATATCAACGATGACACACGTTTTTAATCCGTTTATTTGAAGCGTCCGCAGTGCAAGCCCCTGTAAACGAGCTGTTTCTATAGAAACGATAACGCATTAGGACAAACGCAGTGGTATAAACCTGTGTTGCAGCTGCACTACTGTCAGAAAAGTAATCAATTTCTCTGCTTTTCTCTCTTACAGAGACAAACTGAACGAGTTGAGGAGACAGAAGGAGAAGCTGGAGGAGAAGATCATGGATCAGTACAAATTCTACGACCCCTCACCCCCCAGGAGGTTTGAGTTTATCCTTATTTCTGGAAGTTGGTTCATTGATCATTTTCATTGCTTTGAGGATTGATGAGGCTTTCTGCTCTTTTTTGACAGAAGGGGCAACTGGATCACGCTGAAGATGAAGAAGCTGATCAAGCCGAAGAGCCGCGAGCGAATGCGTTCCCTCACCCTCACGCCCTGCCGCTCGGAGTCGAGCGACGGCTTCCTGGTGGCTCCTCAGGACAGCCAGGACAGCTCGTCCATGGGCTCCGGGTCACTCGACGACCCTCTGAGTCAAAAGAGGAGCGGAAGTGAGTACGGGTTTTCCTACAGCTTGCCAGCTAATTAACCTCCCTGTATACGCAGAGCTCAGTTTTAATTTGAGCAAATCAGGGTCAGCGCTTGTACCTAATTTGTGTCAGGTTCTGAGCTTCGGGTCTCTTAGCAACATCTCATGTCTGATCCTGGACCACATTTTAATATGTTTTAAAATAAAAGCTGTGAAGTTTCCTGACACCTACACTATACAGACAGGTGTCTATTTCTGAGTTTCCAGAACATTCCCTCTTTCCTCACAGAGCATTTCCTAGAAGCTGCTAGCTCGACTTTGCTGTGTGTGTCTGCTCGAGACTTTTGGAGTTGCTTTGTGATGGTTGCCGCTCACTTTTGGTTTCACTTGATTTGCCTGTTTGTTTTTTTCTTCTCTCTCTCTCTCTTTCTCTCTCTCTGTGCTGAAAGGGAGGAGAGCACAGCACAGCAATGTGCAAGGTTCCTCCAATGGTATGCTTTAGCAGGGGTTTTAGCAGAAGCGTCCTCTCTTGGGGCGTGTCATCATCGTTACTGTGCATTTCTATTAAAAGGTGCAATGCAGCGTAAACGTCATTAATGCCATTAATAAGCGGGACAGAAATAACTATAAAGCCCAGTGTCCCTCTCCCTGAATTGCACCCTTTAATAATCATCACTGTGTGCGTGCGTGTGTGTGTGTGTGTGCGTGTGTGTGTTGTTGTTTTTGTTCAGTGTTGCTATCTTGCAGTGACTCTTCAGAAATCCTCATCTTTGCCGTCTCATTGTTTTACATGTGTAATTGTGTCAGTATGCATATTTGACAGAAGTGTGTGTGTGTGTGTGTGTGTGTGTGTTTGTACTCTATGGAATATAAATGTGTGTGTGTTGTGTGGTGTGTGTTTACATCACTATGTTCTCTCCCTCCTCACTCCGCCTCTGCCGTTCCTCCTCTGTCTCAGCACTGAAAAAGCTGCCCTTTATGAGGAACAGGTCCAAGGACAAAGACAAAGAGAAGGCCACCTACCGGCGCTCCATGTGTAAGAGTCCCGAGATCGCCGTCTCTCCCGCCGTCTCTCCTTTCATCCCTCCTTTCATCCCTGTCTGTGTTTTAGACTCTCGTTTCTCTCCATAAGCTTGATCACACCATCCTGAGTGTTGATCCACAGAGTACTGTTCTCATGTATACAGCATTTCTACTTATTCTTAGATTAATGCCTTCATGTGCTCACAAAATTATAAAGTCTTTGTGTTTAAGTGTTTCTCTCTCACACACACGCGCACACACACACACACACACACACACACACACACACACACTCTCTCTCTCTCCCACCCTGGTCCTCCTCACACAGGGAACGTCAGTCATGCAGCGAACAAAAAAAAACCCAAAACTATTTTCATTTCTAATTTAAATGAGAAATTATTAAGGAGCAATTTTGAATATATATCTATATAAAATCTCACTGGACTCTAATATTAGTTAAGAGATGATGATGATGTATTTGAGATTAATAAGCATGTCTCTAGACAGGAACCAGAAACATACATTTTTAGTCACTTGAAATTTCTTCAGCAGCCGCAGTCAAATGATGTTGTAAGAGCAGCAGTTTAAAACCTAGCCTTCAGTGTGTTAGCCTTCAGTCTCCAAATCTGCTAACTAGCGAGTGAAAATCCATGACAGTACATTTTTTAATTAAACATTAATTTCTGAATCTTTGTCCACCGGCCAATCAGAACGCTTAAAATCCCATGTCAGAGCTGTCCAGATCTTCGGTAGGATCTATAATAACGCTTTTAAATACTGTGCACTTTTTTGTTGTTCTGCTTTGACTGTATGAGTGTTTCTACTTATAATTATTCTCTTTTTATCCATCCATCCATCCATCCATCTGAGGCTTCATTTCCGCTCTGAGCGTGTCACGCTAGCATGGCATGACTTGATCTGTTTTGATGTAGAGCAGCATGCCATCTCTGTCCAATCGGAGAAGGTCCCTGGTTCCTTACAGCATGCGCTGATCACGCTTCTGTTCTCATCTCAGCAATGAATGATCTGCTGCAGTCCATGGCGCTGGTCGGAGCTGGTCAGTGGAGCGGCAGCACGGATCACCTGGAGGCCCCTGAGGACCCGGTGTCTGCAGGTGGGAGCCAGCGAATGAAGGAGCTTGCGTACTCCACCACGGCCATCAACTACACCACCCTCAGCAGCAAGCAAAAGCTCAAGAACAAAGGTAGAGCTGGAGACCTAGAGGACGTCTTCTTTCTTTGTCCTCATGCCTGGTGTTTGTTGTTGTTGTGTCGTCTCAGGTTTCTCTGGAGGTGCGTGTATGTTTTTGTGCTTTACTTCATCTTGAGGTCAGAGGAACTGCTTGCGGAGTCGTCTTTGAAAGCGGCAGTGAGTCAGCTGTGTTGAATACCGGGATCTGTGCTTGTGCACAAATTTATTCAGCACTTTGGATTGCTTCAGATCAGTTCATCATGTTCACTCCTAAAGCTGCTTTCACACTTGTGTGTTTATTTGTGCTGATATATATATTTAAAAAAAAAGATGTACACACTGTAGCCATAACATTGCTCTTAGCAGTCCTAGCTAGTATGCGCTTTAGTTTCGATTTATTATCATCTGTAATAAAGGTCGCTGTCACTCTGATGACGAGGAAGTTGTTTGCCTTCGCTGTAGCTTTGGAGGTTTAAAAAAATATAAAAAATAATTATTATTACTTTTAAGTGACACTGTATTGGCAATGAAATATTTTCAACTGCATCTCCTCATATTCACTCACTAACAAGACTCATTTCTTTTTACCAGCACTTCAGTATGAAATGTTAAAAACACGCTCTGGTGGTTGAGCGGAAAAAAAAACACCAAGTGTGAAATCCTGCTAACACTAACAGTAGACATTGCCTGGGTTGCTCTAGGTGTGTTTCCACCGAGTTTCTGGAACCTTTCAGTGTAAAGAGTGTAAATTAATAGCGTGGAGTACAAACATATTCTTTGTTTGCACTGTTCCTCCTCACGCTGGGCGACAGACGTGTCAGTGCTTTTACTCATTCAGGAACCAAATCTAATGGGGGGGAAAAACCTCAGTTGTCAAACTATTAACGAATCATTTTGAGGCTGATTATTTAACGGTATTGAAAGCATAACACGTCCAATTATTCATGCTTCCATGCAAGTAATAGCACCAACATACAGCTCTGTGCAAAAGTCTTAGGCACCCTATTTTTTTTTTTCTTTCAGTAAAAACTTTGTTATAGATTTTTATATTAAGACTTATACATTATCGAGTCAGAACAAAAACACTTTAGATTTCCAGCACAAAATATCAGTAAAGAAAGCGGCGTGTTATGTAAGAGACCACTTTTCAGATAAAAACAGAATGAAGGCTGTCGGGTTTCGCTGCAGAAATAAGAAGCGAGTCGACAGTCGAAGTCTCCAGAAGAACTGCGGCTGCTTCTGCAAGATGCTCAGTAACACTTACAGCTCATTTCCTTATCAAACTGCACACACTGTACCTGAGACACTGTTTTTATTCTTCACAGTGATAAATTCAAATATTTACAATATGTTTTCTGTGGATCCATTTATTTGTGTAAAGCTGCTTTGTGACAATGTCCACTGTTAAAAGCGCTACACAAATAAAATTGAATCGAATTGAATTTATTACTGTTTACCGCTCTTTATCGTATTTTCTTTTAAAGTAGAAACATTTAGTTTCATTATTTTGATGTGCCTAAGACTTTTGCATGTGCACAGTACTGTGTGTGTGTGTGTGTGTGTGTGTGTGCATATATATATATATATATATATATATATATATATATATATAGAAGAATATATATATTCTTGTTTATCTGTCGTAATGGTAAAACTATGAGGTTAAAATGAAACTTGAGTCCTGACCAGTTAGTGTTTAGATCTTTGTCTGCAGTAAAGTTTCTATTTGAACTGAAGCAGGGAATAATTTTTTTTTTTTTTTTTTTTTTTTTTTTTTTTTTTTTTTTTTTTTTTTTTTTTTTTTTTTTTTTTTTTTTTTTTTTTTTTTTTTTTTTTTTTGTGAAAAAACACCTACTGCCATGGGTTCCTGAAAGGTTCTTAGCTCCTAAAAAGGTTCTGCAGTGGAAATGCACCTCTGGTATCTGATCCAAACATCTGCTTTGAAGACTGTTGTACTTCATTGACTGCCTTGATCTTCATGCACATTCCGGTTGGCTGTACAACAATTTGCAGATTAGGCAATTAAGTACAATGGTTAAAGGTTTTTCTGTTTTGCAGATAATGTCTCCTGTGAGGACGTCACTCCCACCTCTTCAGACGAGCAGAGTGCAGTTCGAAGCCAAGGTAAGTGGGAAAAAACTGCATGCATGCCACAAAGCCTTCTCCTAACCTCTGAAAAGCAGCGCTTTGAGTTTCTGAGTCTGGCTCAAGTGCTCAGTGAGTGAATTTAATTTCCAGTCTGTAATGTTTATACAAGACGGCTGTTGGCGGAAAATGTGACCCATCAGTGTCCTCATTTTTAATCGAGCAGTGCCGGGATGTCTGGGAGACAGTGATTGCAGTAGGACACTTTCTTTTTTCCATCACTCTGTGGTAGCTTAATCAGTCAAGCATTTCCATAGCAGAAATAATTTTTTTTTTTAAAAAGGCGGTGATTAAAATTAGCTGCGAACAAACTGAGCAGGGCAAATCGTATGATCACGCTGTGAACGGCGCGCATGTTACAGGTTTTGACACTTGGACTGGACGTGGAGGTGTGAGCTGAGACAGGAGTGAGGGATGATGAATGTGTGTGTTGTGACAGTGAGCTGTTTGTGTGTAATCGGACAGGACTGCAGCTCTCTTCCCCAGATCCTGCTTTATCCTCCAGGTGCAGAGTCGCCTGTAAAATCTGTAGTAAGTCCTTCATCTGCATGACGAACCCTCTTCATATCATAGTACTCTGGAAGAACAGACTGGCGTTAACACCGTGTTCACTCTCCTCTTTTCACTGGGGTTCTTCGTTTATCTTCTTCTTCCTTTCATCTTCTTTAAGATCCTCCATCTTGGGTACTTGCTAAAAGGTTTCTCCTTTTTGTCAGTGGGTAAATATGGCTGCCAGGGCTGCGTGGTCCATCTGCTGCCACCTGCGAAGAAGAACATTTCAGTGTCTCACGCAAATTAGAGTGATGGTAACTGGACTGCAGTGTTTTCTGGGATATTATTAGAGTATGGGAATTTCAGGGACTAGTGCACTTTGGTGTCTATTTCAGAACTGTGGTTGGATTTAATTTCAGGTGAAATGGTTGCGGTTTGTCTTTGGGCGTCTTCTTTTCTGACAGCGATATCGAAATAGTATACCTCTTGGAACTGGCTAGAATTAAACATATTCTGGTGAAAAACCAAAAAAAGTGGCTTGGTTTTTCACTTGTAATGTAGTCGATCAGCCGAGACGTTTTTAGCCTCCAGTCCCTAAGTGATGTCGTACGCACTTCCTGATGTGGTTTAGGACGCACGTCCTGTCATCTATAAACATGAACCGAACAACGCAGTGTAGCTAAAGACTAGAACAGCATCTTGGAAAACCAGAATCATCATCTTTATTAGTGCATTTGGTATCATTTTGGCCCTGACGTCCAAAATCAGAAGGCGGAATCGGCACAGAAAGCTGAAAGTGATGTGAAGGATGATGTACTTCCACTGTAGGACTGTAGAACAGATGCTGTTTTACAAAGTTGCTGAGTTACTCAAAGATTAATTTAAAGATTTAAAGGTTTGTGCATGGTTTTACGGAAAAGATGTTGAGTGACTTAGACTTCCATTACATATCAGTTACACTAGCCTAGGACTGTAATCAAGACTACCATTGTCAAGTCCAAGACCAGGTCTAGCTCAATTTGGGTCAAGATTGAGAAGAAAAAACCATCAAATTCTTTTCAAGGTCAAGTCTTTATTTCAACTAGACTCAGTTTGTGCGTTGCAGCAAACGTTAGACTGTTTGCTAGAAGGAGGAATTACTTCCTTCTTCTAAAAACGACACAAACATTATTTTGACTCTATTATTTTTCCAACAAGACCAATGCCCAAAAAAAAGTCCAAGTAAAAATGCCAAGAAACCTGAGACAAGTCCAAGTCAATACAGAAAATGTCTTGAGATCAGACTCGATTCCAACATTAGCCTCGTAGCTCAAGTGCAAATCTAAATTAAACACACTTAGGCTGTTTGACTACGTTTGGGGTAAGTCTACACGTGTGTATGTGATCTTTCGTCACCGTTTAGTTACACGGAGTGTCGTATCGCTCTTTTGCGCCGAGTGTGTTGATTTCTGTCGTGCTGTGTGTCAGGTGCGGTGAACGGCAGCGTGAGCAGACCGCACAGCGAGAGCAGTGGAGAGTTCAGCCTCAGTCTGGATGCTGAGGTGTGGTCGAGCGAGAGCAGCCCGGTACAGAGATCATCTCAACACGACCAGAGGAGGAGGAGCAGCTCGCACGCCAACGAGGTGCTCACACTTCACACTCCACCTGAGAGCGAGAGAGCGGAGATACTGCTGATAATCAATAAAAAAAAAATTCTGTACTTTTGTAAGAGTTAATATTACTCTTATTCATTATGCCTGAATTGATAAATAATGAAATATATAATAATATTTCTACCCTTTTTAAGCCATCTAGTTAATTTTAAACATCCAGTGCAAGCATGGAATCGAACTTGTCATTAGTTTTTAACTGATGAATTTATTTTTGTAAATTACATTAAAAGGGTTTCATTTATGACTGATGAGATCAGATGTGGTTTCTGAGGCAAGACCATTGTTACTAGATATTTTTTTATGGCAACATTTTCACTCAGTATATATATATTTTTTCAGCAAATCTTATTTACAGTTGTATAAGTTTTAGTTTCTAATGTATTTGGGGATCTGTGCTTCCTCCAGTCTGGCAGCCAGGACAATCTGAGCGCAGAATCTCCACGTCTATCCAGAATGTCTGATCCTGTGCAGAAGGAGCGCACCAAGGGGCGGGGCATCCTGCGGTCTGCCAGCGGGAAGGCCACGCCCACCGAGCACCGAGCAGGCCGACCGACTCTGCGTAAGGCCGAGAGCACTCGGGTGAAGGGCCCTAGTCAGCCCAGATTAGGCCTGAGTGCTCAGGCAAAAGCAACATCTGTGTGCGAGCGCCTGGACGCCTCGTCCTCTTCCGCCGGTCTGCCTCGTGCCAGCAGTGTCATCTCCACAGCCGAGGGCAGCACGCGCCGCTCAAGCGTCCACGACATGCTGGCCAAGGACGCGCGCGAACCCGTCTCTGTGGATCCGTCGCCCTCGAAGAGTCAGGCTGCATCCAGTGAGTACACAAAACCCCTGCCCAAATCGGCCAGCGTGCCCTGCACCGGCCGCGTCCCAAACGCAGACGACTCTGAGCTGTCCACTCTGCAGGAGTTCTTAGGCCCCTCCTTCACCGTAGATTCAGTCTTCCTGGACTCCATCTTTAGCGAGCCCGCTTTTTCCAGCAGCACCAGGAACCAGGCCTTCCTCTCACTCAATACGTCGCTCGTTAGTAACATCAGCGGCCCGCCCCTCAAACCCAAACCCAGTCACAATCAGCCGAATGACAGCAAGGTAGATGGGCGGGGCCATGATAATAATCCTGACCAATCAGCTCCCTTGAGTTCAGAGGACAGCCAATCGCTGTGGTACGAATACGGCTGTGTGTAACATGTGGGTGACCTCATGACCTCTGCGTGACCTCATTTCCTGTCTGGTGATGGTCGAGCACCTGCATGAACGCTTCCTTATCCGTTTATTTGGCTTTTTGTGTTTTGTTGCTGGCTCATCACCGCACCCTCGCTCTCGCCCTGTCTGTTCTGATTATGTACAATCCCTCTGTTGGACTTGTTGAATGTCTGCATGCGTATTATGTCTTATGTTCCTTTGTTAAGATGTACAATAATCATACTGCCATGATTATTATATAAGCATCACAAAATGGAAAACTTTTTTTTTTTTTTTATCATTTCATCTTTCTGCTAATTTATATTGTAAGCTCTGCCTACATTTGCTTGTTCACAAAATCCCAAAAAAATAGCTGAGGCCTGATCTACTTTGATATTAAAATAAAGCAATTAGGCTTGTGGAGCACGTCCCAAGATGCTCTTGTCTTATCGAGATTATTTAAAGCACTAACACATGTCCATGTACTGATTAATTTCTTCTAACCTGCTAGATTTCCTGGCTGTGTTTTCAGGGTGTGAATTTTTTTTTTTTTTTTTTTTGGGAGCTTGGTATCTGGGACGGTGTTACATAAATGGGTCTCACACAATCATTGCTGAGTCATTGTGTTGCTTTTTCCCCTCACACTGTCAATCCTGTGATCCCATTCTGATTGCTTCAGTCACAATGAAGCAATGATGTTGTGTGGATTTTCTGTTTTGTGCCCCGTTTTGTTCGGTTCTTGCAGTGCGATTGAGCTGTCCACTGAGGTTTAACCACATAAGTAAAGGGTTTTCACACTTGGCCCGATTGTCTGAGTTCCCAGGATCAGTTCTGGACTCGTTTTGGGAAAGGATCAAGTCCTCAAGTTTGTTGTAACACAGACGAATTTCTTTTGAACCAATGTAGGACTGCAACTATCAGTTTATATATATATATATATATGTTTATATATATATATATATATATATATATATATATATATATATATATATATATAATATTTTCATTCAGTTGAATATTCTCTAAGGATAAGAAAAGCTTAAGACTTGAATCATTTCGCTGATTTAATCAAAGGAAACCAAGCAAAGCAAATCCTATTAAAAGTGCTTCAGTGGGACATCGTCTCATTAAATCTAAATAAAGTGCTTGTCTAAACAATAAAGTGATTTACAACAGAGCGAATAAGTAACAAATGACCCACGGAAAAAACGATAAACAAGGCAGAAAAAAAAATGCTAGCTTAAATGATAAAATGACAATAAAATTACTGATGATTTTTAAAATACATTCTAGTAATCAACACGAGCAGAAAGCGCAGTCTGGCGCTGGGCCAATCCTAGAGAAGTTAGAGGTTTAATAGTAAATAATTCAAATGATTTTACAGTTTTTGAATTAATTATCAGATTTATCAGATTTCTCGAATTTTTGTTGCAGCAACAAATGCAACTAATCCAACACATCAACTTCTTTTGTGCGCAAAATATTTGAAAAAATGTGTAATTATAGTTAAATCCCTCTACCGAATGCTTCTTTATTATTAAATATTATTTGTTGAATTTGTTTGTTGCAGCCACTTGTGTTTGAGAGCCTTGTTTACGTATATTGATCAACTATTTGCTGCATTTTTTTTTTCTCAAGAAACACAGGACGCTGAGATTAAAATGACTTATTGTCAAATGTGATGGGAAAAGTGTTGCTGTGTCATAAAATACAAGCAGCCAATCATGGTTTAGTATGCAAATGAAGGCCATGCAACACTCCTTACCAGGGAAAGGGAGTGATTTCTTAATGAAGGTAAAGGTGTTGGTGCTTTGACTTTTCTTCTTCTTAAACAAGCTTTTTGTCCAACATTTGGAAATTTGAAGTTCACGCTTTAAACCCATCACGGCAGTCGTGTTATATATTCTTGATTGCCGTTGCTGTGTATTTAATCCTGTATAGTTCCACACATTTCAGTGGTGTTTTAACTGAATTAAGTTGTAATATTCACCTGCTTTTTGTCCCGCAGATGTGGAAACGTCACGCGACCGCAGGAAATCTAAAAGCCGATCTGGAGAGCAGCAAATCTCCTAAAGTGTTAGCGTTTTCCCGAGCCGGAGGGGTGAGTGTCCGGGTGCAGGAAGTGGGGGGAGGGGACGAGGGTGAACAGATGTCCGAGCTGCACCGTGGAGCTCGGGGTCGATGATGGATCCTGGTCTGCATGGTTCACTGAGGGTGGTGATGACGCTCCCGCTTGCATTCCCTGTCCCCCCCCTCTCTCTCTCTCGACCCCACCGTTCCTCCATCTCGGTGCTTCAGTACTGCATGCTGTTCTGACGCCATAGCTGGAAGCTCCTCGTGTATAAATGTCATCGCCTCTGGTTTTCTTCTGCGCTTCTCTCTTCACCGCTTCCTCCCACAGAACCTTTGACGTGACCTTTTAAAAGGAGATCTACATCCACATCCAGAAAAGATGCTTCTGTATTAAAACAAATCTTGTTTCCTTGAATCAAGGAAATGCAAGAGTTTCAAAGCTCTTTTTTTTTTGTTTGTTTTTTTTTGTTTTTTGGCCAAGTTGACTTTTTTTTTTTTCCTTCAAAATCCTGCGTGACTCTCAATCATCTGCCGGTGGACTTTTCTTTCTCTTACGCCTGCATGTGACGCTGCGTCCGAATCCAGACGCAATCCAAACACATCGAGTCAACAACATCCTGCTTCCCAACTCACCCGAGTGGAACAACGTGGACAAGAAATACGAAGCACAAGGACAGAAAAGACTGAGTGCGTGCGTGTGTGTGTGTGCGTGTGTGTGTGTAGGACTACTGATGCCATTCAGACCTGCCATAGACTTCCTTTTCCACTTTTACATAAATGCATTTGATGTGAGAAAACAAAAGTGTGTGAGTTATTTTACATCAGAAGTCCACATTTTCAACCCACACCTTTAATGCTCTGAAAGTGCAACACTGATTACTGTAAACGTTCCAAAATACAGCCGCTTACTGACACTGTTTTGCTCTTCTGTACCCTCATTTGCCTCAGACCACACTGCCAGCTTTACTTTTTGTACTAGCACATGGTTTAAAAAAGGTCAAACCCCCTTACTGTTACCACCGTGAAGTTATTTCATAATTATTTTAATTCGATT
Source organism: Pangasius djambal (assembly GCA_022985145.1). Classification (NCBI taxonomy): domain Eukaryota; kingdom Metazoa; phylum Chordata; class Actinopteri; order Siluriformes; family Pangasiidae; genus Pangasius; species Pangasius djambal. The sequence continues at coordinate 2,035,313 of CM041002.1, read as the reverse complement.
CTTTTATTATTTTCCTAGAACAGCACGTGCTGAAGTGTTTTATTCCACTTATACAACAGCGATTTTCCAACGGTTTAATTTACATTTTTAATTTAGTAAAAAACAGTAAGTCGTGCGTTTTATCCGTTTATAGTTACATTTAATGTTAGCACTTTCTATAGCAGCTATAAACAGTTCGACAGATCTATTTTTTTTCTTTCTCTCTTAAAGTTAATAAGACAAAAAAAAAGGGGCTTGTTTTTTGTTACTGAGAAACCGCACACTCCTCTGTCCTGAAGATGTCGGAAAACGTGGTTACAGCTTAAAGTTACGTCAAATTGCAGCCATATTTGGTGTCCACTTCCAAGAAGCTGTTAGTGTTTCTTATTAAAATACAAGCTTACTAACGTTATCCTTATTTTAGCAATCGAATTTAAGATTGTGACTATGATTAAACTTTATATCCTTCTGACGAGTGAACGCATCTCTGTGTTTTTAGCATAACAAGACTTCGTCTGTATCAAAAAGCCCCGCCCACTGCGTTTGATTGACAGGTCTACCTCGGCAGATTCAAACAGGATCGCTGTAAGGCGTTTTATTTTCGACTGCGTTGTGGTGCGAGGATGTGAAAGTGCGATCGCAAATGAAAGAACTGTAATTAATGTTTCAGTATGTCAGAACAAGACCAGTTTAGACATCGAAAATAAACAATGGGTTTTAGTTTTGGCACCCATTCTGCATTGCTGTGCACAAAAATGCATTTTTCTTTTTTTTGGCAACTGAATTTGAATTATGACTCAAATTATGTCTGCTCATAAATCAAGACACAAATTCTGCCAAAAAAAAGTATTTTATAGCTTAAAAATGTAGGTGCTGAACTCAGATTGATGAAATTCTGCACTTGATCATCGGTGTTAAGCACAGAAACATCAACATGCTCACATTTCTGCACCACAGCCTCGCTTTCTGTTTATTCCATACACGTGATAAAGAAAAAAAAAGCAGTGTTTCAGGATAAAGTCAGTGTAATAAGTTAAATTAAACACTTTTTTTTATGAGTCATTTTTAATAACGCACTTTTCCTTTAAATCATCGCTCCTTATCAGGAAATAAGGGTGAAGCGTTTCATCTTGTGTTTTTTTTTTATTTTTTATTTTTATTGATGTCTCGCGAAAACACTAACGAACTGTTATTTGTACGATTAAAACATCCTGGACACGTTTCCTGTCATTGACCTACAACGTTATAACTCTGCAGCAGATCTAGTCAAAGCTGTGCAGGATGGGTTCGTGTCCCGTCTCCTTCAGGAACCTCATCAGATCGTCCGGTTTCAGTCCTAAAGTCGCAGCGTTGGTCATCGGGTGAAAGTAAACTCTCTCGTGGCCTCCGTGGGCTAAATCGCTGTCCAGGACGAACCTGACGCTCTGGTCCTTGTCGCAGAAGAGCGCGAGAGCCGTGGCGCAGCCCTGACCCACCCTGAGCTTCTCCAACATGGCCGCCTCGTCCGCGAAGCGCAGGTTCCCGCTGCCCACGCCCAGCTTCTTAGCCAGATCGTTCAGGTTCACCTGGCGGTCGTGACGCGCCGAGACGAGCCACAGGCCTTTCTTCTTCTTGTCCTTTAGGAAGAGGTTTTTCGTCACGGCTCCCTTCAGGTGCTGTACGTGAGGCATCATTTCCTCCACAGTGAAAACCTGGTTGCAACAAACACACCGATTTTTTTTTTTTTAATGTCAGAAATTGTTTTAATTTTTTTTTTACTGCAATTTTTGTTTTTGGGTTTACAGTTTGGTTAAGAAATGTTTGGTGTGGTCTACAACATAGCATCTAGCAATAAAGAAAAAAATATAGGTATATATATATATACTCTTACATTTTTTCCATAATTCCACCCAAATCTTCATTATAAACCTCTTTATTTTGCTTCTGCAAGCACAGAGTTTGTATCTCGCTTCATTTGATTTTTGCAATTTCTTGAATGCTACCTAATCCTTTCACTGAGCATTTGAGTTTTAAAAACATATGTATTTGTTTTTTGTGTGTGAGGTTGTGGCGTGGTGTTTTTATGGTGAAAGCCTTGTCTCGGCGCTTGGTTGCTGGTTTGAATCTGGCTTGCACACAGAAAGGGGTGAGTTGAGTGATGCTGTGTGAAGAGACTGAATACGTTTACATGCACTTCGATATTCTGATGTTAATCAACAAATCAATGCGCTGAGAGCAGGTGAAGTGGGTGGTGCTTGAAGATGCCAAAGAAGTCTGGATGAACACAGAGTGTATGTATATATATATTTACATCATGCCCTATTTAAATCAAGGCTCTGTAACCCCTACAGGGGAGAACATCCTGCACCTTCTACACTTATTTTTTTTTGGAGAATTGGCTGGAGCTTAAACCAGGAACTTCTTAACCCAGAGGTAAAGCTCCACAACTAAAGCCAAAGTACAGACTCAAACCCATTACGTCCAACATCAGGTACCCTGATGCTAACCTCTGGACCACTACTGCATGCAAAACCATGTTGCTTACTGAACTTTTGTATTAATAAACAGCTCAATGTTGCGAGTGAAACAGAAATTCCAGGGTGTCCCAAAAGGCTCCATACTTTTTAGCAAAACGTCTTCCAAAATTTTTCATACTTAGTTTATATAATAATTTTTTTTCCCACAAAGCCTTTAAGAATCCCTTTGACAAAAGAAGAACGTAGTGAAATCGTTCTTGTGGCTGGATCGGGAAGCTGCCGCAAGGTTGCAATGGACATGCAATTCCAACCCCACAGCACAACTCCAGATGTGTTAACACGAGTCCATCATGAGAGGGAGAGACGACTCCGTGTGTGTTCACGAAGAAGTGGCAATCAATCATTAATAAAGTTACATTTTGCTAAAAAGTGTTCATTTCCCCTGTTCAAGCCCCATATGGAGACTTTTGGGACACCCTGTACAATGAAAAGTTTAGTGTTGTTTCCTTTCAGCAGGTTCATTACACACAGCCAGAGAACACACAGAACACAAAGCCAGTTCAACAAGCACCTCTGTTCTTCTGAATAGAGGAAGCCGTTGTCAGAAAGCGCACAGGTACAGCGCATTAACACACTCAGGCAGTGTGTTGGTTAGTGGTGCTTTCTCAGTTACTCTTCCTGGCTTCCTGTTACTGAGAGAAACTACAGGGAAGTGATGAGCACTGAACCTCTACCGCTGGGATCTGAAAGAAAGTCTCCCACTGAATGTTTCACTGTATTCTCTCTCTCTCCGGCACATGTTTGAGCAAATTATAAAGACAAAAGTCCAATAAGCAACAGCACAGCTTATCCTGCAGTGGTGTAGTGGTTAGTGTCATGGCCACTGGTGTAGTACGTCCCTGGTTTGAGGCTGTGCTTTTTTGCCTTGTCATTTAACCCAGGCTTAAGTATACAAAAGAGAAAAGTCCTACAAAAGAGGTTATGAGTATGAGGTCCTGTGGCTCAATTGGGTGAGTGTCACCTCTGGGTTGAGAGGTTGCTGGTTCGAACCCCAGCCAGGTCTCTAGGATACGAGCGAGGAAGGTGCTGGGACCAGTGGGAAAGGTCCAGGAATTGGTGGTATGATGAGCGTGGAAGGCCCCGGAGGGTGTGACCAGAGACAGGGGGGTAATATCCGGGCAGCTGCCCCCCTGGGAACCAGCGAGATGAACAGAGCGGGTTATGGACCTTGAAGAGAGAGTGTTGACTTAGTTTTGCATTATAGGGGAATTCTGTGAAAAAGTTTCTATCACCCACACTTTTTCTTGCATCTCCAAACAGCACTGACTCTCTCTTTTCACCTCTCCTGCTCTCAGGTATTCCACCACTCCAACTCACACACTTCACAGAGGGAGCCAGATTCAACCCAGCAACCTCACAAGTCAGAGACGAGGCTCTTACCACAAAGCCACCAAGAACCACACAAACACAATGGTGTTGTAGGACTTTTGACTTTTAAAATGACAACCACAAAAAAATAAAAAGAAAAGGAAAAAAAAGGAAAAAAGAAAGAAAGAACACCTGCACACCTGCTCATTAATGCAACGATCCAATCAGCCAATCACGTGGCAGCAGCGCAACGCATAAAATCATACAGATACACGTCAGTTAATGTTCACATGAAACAAATTTGCTGGTGCCAGATGGGGAGGTTTGAGTCTTTCAGAAAGTGCTGAGGGTCTGAGGAGAATGGCTAGACTTGCTCGAGTTGACAGGAAGGCTACGGTTCCTCAAATAACCACTCTTTACACTCACGGTGAGCAGAAAAGCATCTCAAAATGCACCACGCACGGAACCCTGAGGCATTCTGAAGTTTAATGTGAACATTAACTCATGAACTGGAGCTCTTGACCTCTATCTGCATGGCTTTAGACATCGTGCTGCTGCTAAAGTGGCTGCTAAGCATATAGCATAAATATTCACCCCCTTGAACTTTTCCACATTTGGTATTGTTCCAACATGGAATAGAAATGGATGTAATTGGTATTATATGCCATGAATCCACACAAAATAACCCATAAAATCCAAGTGGGTGGAAAAATCTATCTAGTTTGCAAAATTATTTCCAAATAAAGATTGTGACTGCGTAAGTATTCACCCCCGTTGCTGTGAAACCCCTAAATTAGTTATTCTAGAAAGAAACTTGGTTACAACATCAAATTTTTATCTTGCTAATGAACGAATCCATATAATGAACACATTTTATCAGTAGCTGAGTTTATGGCCCTGAGTTTAGCGCTCTGTTTTGCCCTCTAGTGGAATAACAGAGTCTCTTTCAATTCAATTATTGTTGATAACACAAACACAGATTATAAATTCATTTGGGCCGGATTATAACCTTCACTGTGTCGGTCCTGGCTAGATTAGACTAGGAGTGTAATGATCAGACAATTTGGATTGACACACTGATTTAAAAGGCAATGCTTAAATGAATCAGTTATTGTAAAATGACACATCTGCTGTGTGAAAAAAATAATTCATATTTTTAAACTGATGTGTAAATAATGTAATAGATTAGCATGGTGATTCAGCCTGACCTCTGATACTTACATTCGTTAAACTACCTCATCATCATCATCATCAATCGGAGGATATTAAATCAAATCATATCAGATTCCATGGTATCATCAAATATCGAATTGTTTCCTTAAGGACTGAAATCACACCGTAGTGTTTGGAGAAGAAGAAGCCTTTATTTGTCACATACACTACAGCAGAGTGAAATTCTCTTCTTCACATATCTCAGCTCACTAGGAAGTCGGGGTCAGAGCACACAGGCAGCCGTGATGCAGCTCTTCAAGAGGGTTAAGGGGAAGGCAATGCTGGGGCTTGAACCCCCAACCTGCTGCTCAGTAACCCAAGGCCTTAACCACCACACCAACACTTTCTCAGGAAGACAAGTTCAGGGGTTAGTTCAGTGAAACACACAGCTCTTACAGAAGCCTCGTCCAACCACAGCCACGACCTGTACCACAAATAACTCTCCCTTACACACTGAGCCACCAGAGATGACATTTTATTTATAAACATATGAATAAATACACTGTTTGGATTTTTATGTTGAATATATATAACAAAAGCAATACACATACACACACGTTGTATGTATACACACACACACACATTATATATATATATATATGTATGTATGTATGTATGTGTGTGTACACACACAATGTGTGTGTGTATTGCTTTTGTTTGGTCAGCGGCGGAACTCCAGCACTGTAACAATTACAGTATTACTATTACAACAACTAAGAATTTCTTATAATAATTTATATTCTTATAAAAAATATAAGAAATTTCTTTTAATAGCTTTAAGAAAATAAAAGTTCATTTACAACCAACAGAGTTCACTATATTTAGCACAGACTCACATTAATAAGGAATAAATTAAACGTGTGTGTACGTATGTGTGTGCTTGTGTGTATTTGTGTGTATATGTATGTGTGGATGTATGTGTGTGTGGATGTATGTGTGTGTGTGTGTGTATGTATGTGCTTGTGTATCTGTGTGTGTGTGTGTGTGTGTGTATATATATATATATATATATATATGTATGTATGTGTGTGTGTGTGTGTGTGTGTGTGTGTGTGAGAGAGAGAGAGAGACCCGGTGGCAGCATGCAGAGGGTTTTAATAATAACTTTAAGATTTATTACCTCCGGATGGTCCACAGAAACAAAGTCAATATTCAGACTTTTTAGGAGGTTTTCTAACTCTGTGCGCAGATCAGCAGATCCCATCGCGGTCTCAGATGTGCACAAAATACACCAAAAGCACTACTTTCTATTTTCACACAAGCAGACACATCTCTACTTCCGGAAGTCAGGCGCGCGAGTGCGAGTGCGCATGCGCGAGGAGGCACCGCAGCGAGACCACGTGGCGAAGCTTAGCGCACGTGCAACACTGTGCAATTTTGTGTAGGATAAATATTTATATATTTTATATTTTCGGAAATGAAATTCTCTGACATCAGAACTTTTTTTTTTGTCCAGTAATCAGATTATTTTAAACATTTATAAGCACTAATTTACATGTTTTTCCACCTGTTAATCAAATAAGCCAGGGTGTTCCCAATTTTTATTTATTTATTTTTTGGTCAGACTAAATTATTTATTATTATTCTGTCACTTTGAGGTTAAAAACAGACTCTCGCTTTTAGATCTGGCTGATCGGTTTGTCTTTTAAAGCTTTAATCTTTAATTCTCCCATCTTCCTGATCTCATCTATTGTATGCATTCACTTATTATTATAAACTGTATTTATTAGTTTGTGAAATCTCAGTAATACACAGACATTAAGCTGCACCATATGACCATCACAGCCATATGTGCTTGTTGAACGTCTCATTCCAGATTTATTCCCTCTTTCCTGTTATAATAAGCTCCACTCTTCTGGGAAGCTTTCCACTAGATGTTGGAGTGTGGCTGTGGGGATTTGTGTTCATTCAGCTACAAGAGCATTAGTGAGGTCAGGCGCTGATGTTGGGATGTCGAGGAGGTCTGGGGTGCAGTCGGTGTTCCAGTTCATCCCAAAGCTGTTCAGTGGGGTTGAGGTCAGGGCTCTGTGCAGGACACTCGAGATCTTCCACTCCAACCTTCACACACCATGTCTTCATGGAGCTCGCTTTGTGCACAGGGGCGTCGTCATGCTGGAGCAGAGTTTGGGCCTCTTAAATTTCCCAGTGAAGGGAAATGCTGATATCTCCACAGGTTTTTGGTTCACATTATTTTCAGATCACTATCACACCATTTCCTTCCAAGCGTTTAAAGCTGAAATGAGCTGATTAAGTCAGGGACAGGGACACTCATCTGTCTCCGCTGCTGAACAGGTGACCCCCAGGGTGTAGCGTTTCAACAGGGATCTGTTTGGGTAAAATCTGCACACACTGTCCTTTAATTAGGCTTACGTTCTCCTTCATTTTGTAACGGTGATCTAAAAGAAACATAACTAGCTTGAATATTTTATTTGAACAAAATTAAAGTACTATGACTTGATTATACGAAATAGTACTCTAACATACATGTAATTCGTTACTTTGCACTGTATATGAATATAATTGACTTGAATATTTGCCATGGAATTTAAGTGGCCTAACATTTAAGTGAAAGCATGTTAATTTTCAGTGAAATATATTAACATCGTTACTATTTTTTAATTTTCATTATTAGAATTGTAAATACAGGTCGTACTAAATAAAAGCTTCATTTAAAGAGTGGAACTTATTAGATATAATTAGATCACAATATGAAGTGAAAACAACGCAGCATTCAAATGCATGTTTTATTATTTGTGTCACGTTTCATTTACATGGTTTTGGTATGCGATCAGGACGTGGAGGAGATTAAATGGAGACAAATCATTTGCGGGTCGGAGTCTTGCTCTGAATAAAAGACATTTGTAAACTTGACGAGAAGCGACTATGTGGATCTTTGTAAACTGTCACTGGTGATTCACGACCATTTGTTTGAGAAAAAAAAAAAAAGTTGAGGATTCGTTAATCGTGGATAGTCACGGTTAAAACGGAGCGTCAGTTTCGGCTGATATCCTTTTCCTCAGTGCTTGGTAGAGTTTCATCTGTACATAAATCTTAAACTACACTGATTTCACTGGTTTAACAAAACATGATCAAAGCCATTGTATAAAAGTTGGGTGGTAGAAGAAATGAAAAAACGAGAAAAAAAGGATAACATAAGACATGATATGAATTGAACGTATATTCACATTAACGTTTTGTTTTTTTCCCCCACAGAAAAATCTGCCCAGTGCATATTAATACCGCTTTAGCATTCACAGCTAATCACAGTGAGAGCTTTTACCCTAACAGCTCTCTACATCACTGATTATAATCTCTGGCTACATGCTTAAGTACTACTGAGGTACAGACTAGTCTCCTGTACTGGATTAACATATATTTCATATGGGGTATAAGTGTGTGTGTGTGTGTGTGTGTGTGTGTGTGTGTGTGTGATCTCTCACTCGGGTTGCACAATACATCGTTTTAAAATAGTTATGATGTTTTGCAGAGAGCTACGACACGGAATGAAATGTTCTAGCAATAAAACTCGCTGTGTGCTAGCGATCGGCGTCGGATATTCCGGATAAACGCGCTCCTGCTAATGCGGGACCGAGAGGCCGTAATATCGTGGTGTTTAACCAACAGATTTCACGTCACGAGAAATCACTGCATATAGATTAGCGGTGGAAGAAAAAATAATATTCGCTGTATCATAACTGTACAACAATATCCCGGATTTCTGTACATTATCCGCGTCAGGTTTTTTAAAAAAAAATGCCGTATAACGCAGCGCAAGGGTTAAACGATTCGGGTATTTCTTAAAACCGATGTGTTAGGAGAATCACTTTTAGCAGTTTATCAAAACAACACGGAAATAAAGATTTCTCTAATGTTTTCTGTTTAAAAAAAAAAAAAAAAGTAAAAAACTAACCACTTTCAAAACCATTAAAGGTGTAGTATGTAATTTCAGTATTTTGAAACGCCAAACAATTTCAGTTTCTGACGTCAGTGTTATCGGTAAAGCAACATCTCTGATACAAAGAAGAAACGAGTAACATGAGCGTAGGGAGAGTGGAGACGCCTCCGCAATGTGAGCAGAGCTTTGATAAATATTATAAAAAGCGCTAACTTCACCTTTAAAAAAAAAAAAAAAAATCACTGACCGTACCTTTAATGCTGTTTCCTATATCAGAATAGTATAACGTTAAGGATATAAGCACATTTTATGTGCACGTTTTTATGTCCTCAGTAACTATGGAAACTAATCGGGGTCTTCAAACAGGAAGTAGGAAAATTCGATACTCGTGATAAAGACACGGTCAGATGAAATGTCAGGCAGTCAAAATTAGACTCGCAATATGATCAGTACACGATCGTTCAGCCGACCTGCACACTTTGGGTCTTTGTTTTTAATTTGTAAAATCTCTAACATTCTGTCTGCATGGAAAAATGGCGAGATAGCAGAAGATAAAGGTGTTGAAATGTCAGTTTTCCACTCGCACTCAAACAAACAAACAAACAAAAAAAAAAACCTAACGAATGAACCAAGCCAAGTCACGTTTGGTCAGTTACGTCTGAGGAGAGCAGGACGTCATGTCTCCATGTGTCTCTGCCATTTGTGTGTGTGTGTGTGTGTGTGTGTGTGTGTGTGTGTGTGTGTGTTAGTGAAATCTGTCTGGTCCCAGCACATCCCTCTTCACTCACAGCGATGCTGAACGACTGCAAACCAAACTACCGTCCCTTGTTCTTCTTGGAGTTTCCCTAAAAAAAAAAAAAAAAAAAAAAAAAAAAAAAAAAAAAAAAAAAAAAAAAAAAAAAAAAAAAAAAAAAAAAAAAAAAAAAAAAAAAAAAAAAAAAAAAAAAAAAAAAAAAAAAAAAAAAAAAAACCTGCTTTTAACACCACTGATACGTGATCCTCAGAGTCGTTCAAATGCAAACATCTTGAACTAAACCTTCCTGCATTTACATCCCTGCACGGTTTTATATAAAAGAAACTGTATGCAGGAATTAGTGAACAACAGAGAGTAGAAATGTGTCGTTCCATTTAAAAACGAACAAACAAACACACAAAATGTGACGAATTCTATAAATCTATATTTAAAATGAGTAACTTTATGATATTTAGTAGATTTCAAGTGTTTGTTTATTTTATATACTATTAAATATATAATATTACACCTTATTAATATGAATAATATCATCAAATATAGAATAAACAGAGAATATTTATCTATTTATCCAGTCATATATAATCCAGGTCTATAATCCAAGGGCAGCAGGCAGGGGAGCGATACACACTGAATGATCACTCAACTTTTAGAAACTGCTCTGTATCTCGATGCTGCTAAACTGGTAGCTGTAAGAGTTCCCTACGTTAGTGTCAGGAAATAACCGCGGTCCACCGGATACGTAGTTAGTTATTATACGGTATTAGAATACTGAATGTAGTGTACTGAAAGGTGCCTTTGAAGAGCTGACCTTGTTTCCGAGTTTGAGCGTGTCGATCTCCTCGCGCTGTTTGCTCAGGGTTTCGTTCATGCTGCAGAGATGATCGCTCATCATACTCAGCTGGTCCTCGTAGCTCCTCTTGGTCGTGCTCAGTTCATCCTGTCCAGTAAAGCAGAACCGATTAAGCGTGTGTGTGTGTGTGTGTGTGTGTGTGGGTTTAACTGGAGCTAGCTGAGAACCATTAATAATCAATAAAGTTTGGTGTTTTTATTTTTTATCATTAAAATCAAGAGGGAAAATCTCACAAAAATGTCTCGAATCCTGAACTGATCACGGAAAACAGCTGATTATTTTTCAGCGGGTGATGAAAGTAAGAACAGTCCGAGTTTAAGACGACATCGATCCGATACACAGTACCGGTACCAGGCTGATACCAGAAAAAGAAAAAGAAAAAAAAAGGTGGATATCGGATATCGGATGCGGTAACAAACGGCAAAGATTGGAAGTTTTTTTGGAACTGGAAATGTCTACACATAAAGACAACTGACTGATTATAACTGATTTTATTATATTTATACTTTGTTATATTCATTACATTTACAGTGCAGGTGATTCTTGTGCGAAAGTGTTTAACTGCGAAGAGTTTAACATTTTACAGCTTGGTAGTTTTTAAAGAAAATAATATCGGATGCGCATCCGTATCGGCTGACACTCAAAGTTTCAGCATCAGTATCGGAAAAGAAAAAGTGGTATCATGCCATCTCTGATCTAAGTATTCAAAATTATTATGGTGAGTATTTATTTATTTAGCACCTGCGGCTGTAACTGGCGTGCAGCTTAGCGTTACTGTGCGTTAATACCTGCAGGGACGTGATGTTCTGATTGGCTTGCTTCATCCCCTCTGTCAGAGTCTCGCGAGATTTCTCTGCAATGGCCAGACGTTTCGCCAGCGCTCGGCACTAGAGGGAAAGCAAAACATTCGAGGCAATACAGCGTCATGAATAAAACAGTATCGGATGATGTAGAAGCTTAAACTGTTAAATTATATTGTGTCCATTTAATCGTAGCTTCAACTGTCACTAGATGGCTAAATTATTAGTTATTATTAGCGTAGGTGTTATGATGACGTCATTATTATCGTCTCGGAAAGTTTAAAAAAAACGTAAAAAGCGATGGCGCTCACCTCTGCGTAAAAGTGCACCGCCTTGCTGTCGGACATCTGCAGCTGTGTGGTGAGCTCGGCCACTCGCGCCATGTAGTGGGTTTTGATCAGGTGTTCCCGAGACTCTTCGTCTCCAAGCTGCGGGATACACACAGACTCTGGCGTCAACTCGGAAGTGACGTCATCATCACTGGGAATATTAAATTATACGGATTTCTATTCTGGACACTTCTCGTTCAGCATCTCTGGTCTCTGGTCTGATATTTAATCATTTCGCTGCCTGAAACGTGCTCGGGGGAATTGACTGGTTCCTAACAACATGGCTGGAAAGAGCGTAAAGTCCCGATTAAATTCGGTTCAGTACAATTCGGTACGTTCAGTAATAGTAAACTGTGATGATTTGGTGTGATGGTCCACAAAAATCATCATCAGACAAGAGAAAGGGTCTCAGGAGATCTCATATCTTGATGATGCAATGATATTGCCTGTCGATTGTTCAATACTAACTAACACTAATCAATTCCACTGCAGGAACTTAATCGGAAAGACATGCTGAAAAAAGATAGAGGGATTTTTTAAAAAAAAAAAGAGAGAGATATCTGCCTGTTCATTAAAGGGCATCCAAATTAATAACCTTTGTACTAAACTGCAGTGAATTACGAATAGATTATGCAATGAAGCTCTTACTACTTACACTCTCATTAGTCGGGGTTGTGGTAAGCATTCCGACCTGGTGATGGAGAAAATAAAATGATTCCCAAAACACATTCAAGTGCAACGAAGCGCTGTATAATAAAAAAGAGATTTTCTGGATATACATGAATGTGTATTCTCATTCAGGTGAGACCGTGACTGACCAAACTGGTGCTTTGAGAAGCCTCTCTGCTCGTTTTCTTGTCTTTTTCTGCCTCAGCTGGTCCTGTAGAGACAGAGTCGGTGTGTGTGGGTGCAGCGACGCCGTTCCCGAGGGCTGAGGAGAGTCTGGCCTCCAGCTCAGCTATGCGCTGAGTCTCCTTCTCCAGTCGTACTCGGCCCAGCTGAGCCTCCAGCAGCCAGTGCTCCTTCTCCTGCTCCAGACGAGCGATTTTCTCCTGACTCTGCTGCACCTGCAGTACAAACAGTCTCAGCTCTAACACAGTGTGTGTTTGTGTGTGTGTGTGTGTGTGTGTGTGTGTGAGATAGAGAGAGAAATCTGATTTCTGCACTTATCTTTACTAGTGAGCTGCGGTACAGATTTTTGTGCAAAAAGCTAGAAAAGTACCTGCTGCATGAGGCCCTCTCTGCTCTCTGTGGAGCTGGTGAGGATGCGCCGGTTCGACAGTGCCTCGGTGTAGGGAACAGACTCCGGGCGCGCCTGGAAACCAGTGGGAATAGAGGACGATGAAAGCTGTGGTAACTTTAAACGAAAAGTCTTTAAGGAAAAATTAAAACCTGAGTAAAAGCTGAAGGAAGGTTCCATGTTCAGTGCCAAGTTATGTTTATATTATTATTATCATTTATACAACGCGACAAGGTAATGAACAACAGTGCGCGCCTCTCACTGACCCTCCTGAGTGTGAGCATGTAGTCGGACGCGTGCTTTTTGTTACTGAGCATGCTGTGTGCCTGCTGTGGGTTGAGGCTTCCGGTTCCGCCTCTGGGCCCGTACCCAGCCGACGAGGTGAAAAAGTCCAGATTGTTGCTGAAGAATGTCGCAATCTGTATGCAGTGAAACAGGAGATGATATAAGTATAATATAAATATCTTCTTTCAGCATAACGGTTCACACGGAGACTCATTTTCATTACTGTTTTATCCATAATATCATCAAGTGAGCACAATACCAGTGTCAGGACTCTGAGCGTCGACTAACACTTTTATTTCACTTTTATTTCAGATTAAATTGTCACCGTATGGAGTAATGACCTTTAAATGAGAAATGACGACTTGACTTTGATTTTAAAAATGTCTGTGTAAAATGTATCAAAGCTCAAATCAATATAAATCCTGGCCAAAACAGGTTTGATAGATTCATATGAACAGTTGTGCTACGATAGCTTTAGGACTGCAATTTGCCACCAACGGTTTTGCGCTCAGGTCTCCATCAGTGAACAGTGGATAAGTTCAACAAACAGACTTCATGTGAAAACTGTAATGAAGTTCCTGGTTACACAATGGCACTATTTGTCCATGTAGTACACAGATATAGAAGGGAGTTATTTATAATCGCATATAATCGGGTGTCACCCAGACGAGGATGGGCTCCCTTGTGAGTCTGGTTCCTCTCAAGGTTTCTTCCTCATATTGTCTCAGGGAGCTTTTCCTCACCAGCGTCACGTCTGGCTCGCTCATTAGAAATAAATTCATACACTTAAAATGTACATCCTGAATGTATTTATTTCTGTAACGCTGCTTTGTGACCACGTCCGTTGTTAAAAGCGCTATAAGAATAAAAGTGAATTGAATAGTGATGCTCAGAAACAGACTGGTGGTCAGAATACTCTAAACACACATCTCATTTGATTTGCATGACTTGTCTTTGTCTTTTAACTGACGGCGCCAGAACCTCAGCGAGACCCAAGCGAACGCTCTCTGGAGCGAACTTAGCGCCCCCTGCTGGCTCACCTTGTTTGTGGTGTTGGTGAGGGAGGCCAGGGAGGAGAGTAAACACTCGTTGGTGGTGCGCAGCTTCTGAGTGATGCTAGGAAGCTCCTGTTCAAGGGCCACCTTCTGACTGTAGTGCTTGGACAGCTCTGAGGACCCAGTAATGAGAGAGAGAGACAGAGAGAGAGAGAGAGAGAGAGAGAGAGAAAAATATCAAGTGTGACACCATACAATGGTGATACAACACCAACTAGGTGACAGGAATTTGTATATATTTAAAGGCTTATATCACACTAGTCTTAGAGCAGAGAGAGCATATGACTAAATATATAACATATATATATATTTAGTTATATAGTAACTATATATTGAATATAGCAGCACAGTGAGTAAATCATTCTGGCTGGACGTATGGTGAGGTCTCACCCTTGATGGCATCGTGCAGGCCGTGTAAACAAGCAGCAAGCTGGGTGAAGACTGCGCTGGAGCTGCTCTGAGGCATGGCATCCAAACGCGCACCTGCCGCAAACAGCATCCACCCACGTCACTGATTAACAAATCACCTGTGTGTTGCGCCTTATGAATGAATACACTGCTGTGCTGAACTCACTAGGTAAGGCCAAGAGACTGATGTAGTTCTGCAGCTTCTCGAACACGGCAGTCACTCTTTTCATATCGCTCTGTAGCTCGCGGTTCTTGGCGCTCAAAGACGCTGTGCACAGAGGGACGTCACACTCTTCCTCCAGACTACACGCGCGGAGAGAGACGTGAAGACAGAGGAAAGGAGTGCGAGAATAAAATAGGGAAAGACAGACAAAAGAGATTAAGTGAGAAGACAGTGAGTATTAATGGCTCATAGATAAATATTACATAAATATTATTCATAAAAGCTGTTTTTGAAAACTGCCACAATTACTAATTGCTTTTACTCTTCAAATGATTATGAAATGAAACATTTTCTTGTTTATGGAGTCATTTTAGTGTATTTATTGTAGGTTTTTGATATTATAAAGCTAATATTTATTTAATAATCATTCCGTTAATAATGTCCATATTCACTTGATTAACACACGATTATGAACTTCATGCCTGCCTAATTATTTATTTGATTTAGATACGTAAAAGATCTACCTTTTTAGCTGATAAGGCAGGATCTTCTGCAGAAAGCTTGTGTAAGTGGAGAAGGATTTGGAAAAGTCCTGCAGTTTCCCCACCGTCTCCTTTACACACAAACGCATGAAAAACCGGACACGGGGAAGTCAGTGTGGATTTGAGTGTGAAAGTTATTACTGCTACAACAGCAGCAGTAGTATTCTTACCCACAATTCAGGCAAATTATTTTAATCAACTAATCTTTATTATGATTGTGTGTAAACTGAACGCTCACCAGTACTGTAACCGTGTCCTCTGTGATGCTCTGGTGCAGCTGCAGCATGGCCTCCTCCAGGGGGCGCACATAGGCAGCGTTCTCATGCAGATACTGAGAGAACTGAACACAGAAATCAGGAGAGGTGAGTCTCTTGCTCGTGGTCTTAGAGTGGCATAGAAGCAGTGAGGAGTGAGGTGTGTGTGTGTACCTTCTGATTGAGAGGTGAGACGGGTTCGATAGATGAGTCCAGGGGGTAAATGTGAACCCTCTGCTCTGTGTACGAGTGGAAGTTGAGGAGAGCAGAGACGAGATCCTGCACGAAGCCCACGGCCTGTCCTGCTGCATCTCGAGCTTTCAGCTGAACACAGTAAAGAAAGAAATGAATATAAATGTAATGATTATATGCAGAAGGTAATGTACACTAGAAGGATGTGCATTATTTTCGTGTAACCATAGCGATTTTCCAACAATACGATGTTTAAATTATTAAT
>CM041002.1:1998691-2019166 GCA_022985145.1 Pangasius djambal | reverse complement strand
TCTCTCTCTCTGTCTGTCTGTCTGTCTCTCTCAGTCTGTCTCTGTATTTGTCTGTCTCTCTGTCTCTCTTAAAAAAAAACAGCCAGCCATTTTACAGAGAAACCAGAAAATGTAAACTCCTCTGTCCTGACTTTCCTGTGCTGGGAAACTTTGTTACAAAGCGCTGACACTGGAGACTCCTTCCATAAATGTTAAATAAACGTCTCCTAAAAAACGTCGCTACATCAATGATTACACATCTTACTTTGTTAAACGAAACTATATTATTAGATTTAGATTTAAACTATATTATTAGATTTAGAGCTGGCTGCCGAACAGGTCCCTGTGAATGAGCTGTTACTGTAGAAACCATGACGTACTAGAACGAGCACGCTGATATTAACCTAGCGTTCACGTTACAGCCGGGACGACTGTCCGAGCCGTGCTGTTACGCAAAAATAACGCACGCCTTCTGACCAATCAGATTTGAGAATTCGCTCTCGCTGCGGTGTAGGCGATAATAACGATGAAGCTTCCTCACCTGATGTCTTCTGTTGTGTGTGGGAACGTTCAAGCTGTTGTAGCCACTGTATTCTACAGACAGGAGAAAACGTTCAGGTGTAAATGATCAGTGCAGAACAGAGCTTGTAAAGAACATCACATTGTTTAGGTACAAAGAAACATTTCACATTGTATTTACAGTGTGTTAAAAATACAGACAGCGTGAAACTAAACGAAAAAATAAAATGTGCTTTGCAATTCAGATGTTTTTAATTTTCATGTTTTTAACGTTAGATACGGTGGTAGAACAAATAGATCCGTATGTGATGCATTCATTTCGAAATGAAGAAATAAATATATTTCAACCTTTTTTGGGGGCTTTAAAAAGAGGTCTTGGTTTTTTTCCTCTGCTTATTTTTCATCATTTCAGTTTTATTTTGAGGCCAAAATTAATGAACGATCATGAACGAAAGACCCGGGTGGATTAAAGGACCAGGATTTTTCCTCGTTTTGCACTAGAAATATACTTTACTCACCCAAAATTTATTTGTTATGTTAATCTCATTTTCATCACATGGTTTAGAAAAACAGAATACGCTTCCAGAGCACACCTCTTCAGCAGAGAATAGGGCGTGTGTAACCGTCTGCTTGTACTTCCAGGTCGACTCACGCTGAAATGAACTCATGATTCGTGAATATTTGATTTCTAGACTTTGTGTGGTCAAAGAAGTAGAAACATTTTTCAGTTGGAAACTGAAAAAAAAAAAAAAAACGAATAACCGCAAAGTACACGGGGCCAGATAAGATCTTGATTTACGTCTTCGTGCATTTAACGCTGGTGGGAGGAAATGAGTGAGAGAAGAGAAGTGCTGATACTGACTGGTGTCGTTGAAGGGCACTTTCTCCTGGATCACACTGCTGTTGTGTTTCAGCTGAGTGCTCAGCTCTGTCTGATATTTCCTCAGCTGCTGCTGGCTACAGATACAGAGGGGGGGGAATATACACATTCAGAGACACACGTGTGCCTGTATTTCATGCAATTGTTCCTAATTTCTGGGTATTCAAAAAAAAAAAAAAAAAGATGATGATGAATAAATAGATAAATGGTTCAAAATGAAGAAGACTAAAATAGCGATGTACGTATGTATGTATTTATTTATTAATTTATTACCATTCCTCGGTCCTGAGTCGGCACTCCTTTGCCTCTCTCTCCAGTGTCTGAACCTTAATCTATGAAAGACAGAACCGGGTATGACACGATGCGAGACTTGTCAATCAGACAGTGCTTTCATACTTTGACGGTTTGTCCGCTTTGCTATACCTCAACGCGAGCTTTGTCGCTCTGTAGCTTCTCGATGGTGTCCATGTATTTGGAGGCGAGACCGTCCACCACGGCCTGGTGCTGCTCGGCGTCTTTCTCCAGCTGCTCCAGTCTCTCTCGGAGCCGAGCCTCCTGCTGACGGTGCAGCTCGTCCGCCTCGTAGAACTGAAAGGGCGTCGACAGTGTGGCTCAGCTACGTACGTCCAACCGACTGACGCACGAGGTGGTTCTGAATCTCAGGTTAGTGTCCTGCTTACCAGTTAAAGGTTGTGGGGTCAAATCCCACAACTGCCACAAGGCTCTTAGCCCTTAACTGCCCACTACACTTACAGTTACAGCAGTGGCAATGGCAAAATGTAAACGTCGAATCAATTCATGTATACTTTATTTAAAGAACGGGCGTTGTGTTTCTTCATTCGCTGTCTCCCTAAAACGTGTTTTCTTTAAGGACAACATCACTACTATAAATCCCGAGGGTTTGTTCCGGTTAAAGCCGGATAGTTTTCCGCACGGTGCCCACTGACTGCACCGATTAATGATGTTTTCCTTTTTTAATCGCAGGTCTAAACGGGATCTCGCACAAGTACCAGACAAGTAATCATCTTAAAACGCGATCCGAGACCGGGCGGCTTTACTTTCGCTCTTCCGTCGGCTTTCTTTAAATGTCACCAAAGCAACCACTGGATATACAGGGTGTCCAAAATGTCAGGGACCAGTGAGAATAAAACTACTTAATTTTGTGTTTATTATTTACAGCACGTGCCCTACGTGTTCACCCTTACGCTCTACACACGTTTTCTCGACGGCTCGATCGTGTTTTTGCGGATTTTGATCAATGTACAGCATCTTTGCTCAACACGTTCCCATTGGTTCCTGGCTTTTCGGACACTCCGCAGAGAGAAGGTTCACCTTTCTACCAGCTTAACTTATCAGTTATTCACCTGGATGTGAAGCCTTTCGTTCTCCTGAATCTTCTTCTGCAGGTCCTCGTCAAACACGCTCTGCGTCTGGTAGCTGGGCTGGGACGGCGAATCTCCTTTATTCTGAGAAAACAACAAAAACTCAATCCAAGCTCTAAAAAAACAAAAAGGCTATCTAGAAAAAAAAGTGTAATTTCTAATTAACCTTAACAGCTAACGAGTCCCGTGTCACTCATGCTTCTTAGTCTCGGTACATTTATCAGCCGACAGGAGTGTATTGGAAATGCATCAGTAATACAGAGATGTATTAGAAATTCAGCGTCATTGTGTCATAAGAAGGAGAAAACACCCCAGTGGTATCAGGAAATTACAGGAAGAGCTGAAGGCCAAGTCTTCTGGCTTTCTGTTTTGTTCTGATATTAGGACTCTTCCGCGAGCGCTATCTCGCTTATATGCTCGGCGTTTAATAAACAGAGGCTTTGTTTGGTTATGGTTTGCTTATTTATAACTCGGCGTCATTTTATTTCGCTGACTTTCAATCCCGACAATATGATGTTTGTCATGGTTTTGTCTCAGAGAGTGTTATCTCGCTCTGCTCCCGTCACATGTAATCAGGACGTTCTCATGCACTGTTACAAACAGCATCAGGTAATTAAAAATATTTGAGCATATTTATTTTTATTTTTGTACATCACAGGCACCGTGATATAAACATACGGCTGCGGGTCAATCAGAAATGACGATCTGTAATAGCCATTGTATACCTTGCCCTTTTTACTCCTGGCCTCGGTGACCTGCAGCTCCTCCTGCAGAAGCTCCACTCTTTTGGCCAGCTGCTGGTTCCTGAAGCTCAGGCTGTCCATCTCCTGCTCGGCTTTACGCAGGCTCTGCTCACGCTGCTTCACCTCCTCCTGCAACCAAAAACCACGTTTATAAAAATTTTTTTTTTTAAATTTAAAAAAAAAAAAGGTTAGAGGAGTTACGCGGTTAAAGGAAAATACGCTTCAAGACACCCTAATCTTCATAAAACTCATCATGTTGATGATTAAATCCTGATTGCGCAGTTAATGCATGATGTGCACGTGTTATCGCATCATAAAATATAAGAGCCAATTGCGTTCAATATGCAAATCGGCCGCTTGAAAATGACTAGACTGCGATGTTTTTTTCCCCGTAATTTATTTCCCTATTGTATGGCAGCTACCACCCTGGGAGGGAGAAGACTAACGTGTCCGAGACACGTGAAAAGTCAGGCGTATGCATCTTTCCGAACCGCTGCTCATGCACTCACGTGGAGGAAAGCGCTATCTGCCCTCTTCCGCATACGAGCATAGTCCTCCCACTCGCGATGACAGGGTGAACTCTTTAATAAACTCTTTCTGTAGCGCAACTCGGGAGCTACTAGGCTACAGTGTTTGGACAGGAAGTTATCCCAGCGTGCTGTGAGACTTGAGGAACTACGTAGTGAACATTGCACGATTTCGGATGTATATAACGGATGTATATAACTCTGAAGAGCGACAACGCGTCGCTATTCGAGGACGAGAATTTTCCGCGGCGTTCCTAATAAATATCTATGTTAGTTATCGACGTGTCTTTTGTTCGCTGAGTCAAACGTACATGCATCGAAAGATTGTATTTCACATCAATGGACTGAAAAAGTTCTCCATTTACCCTGGCAGGAAGCGAGAGCGCGTCTTTCAAGCGAAATGAGATGCGAGATGTCAGACGGTGGGAAGGGGGCGGAGCTTCCAGAAGGTCAGTTCATATAGGAGAGTTCGAAAAGAACACCTACCCGACTTTCGATTAGTTCTGATTCACATGTCAACTGTATAATCTGCTTTCTTCTTGTGTATTTTTGAGCAACAACACGTAGAAGCGTACCGCGATGTTAAAATGCGTAAAGGTAAAAGTCACGTCGTGACAAATTTACAGCCGCCGTGTCGCAGGTTTGGTCTTCCAAAGTGTGCTAGAGGTTAAAGATCTCTGCAAGCAATATAAACGTATTGCCCTCAAATCTGTCACTGTTGAACTCTATATACAGTCAAGTCGTTAAAAACCGTTTTCCAAACAAATGTGTAAATGTGTTTAATGCACAGCAGTGCACAGGATGTAGGATAACGAATGCTTAATCATTCACACACACGTTCTCTGCAACTGAATACCTTCAGGGAGTTGGAGCTGGCTTGCTCGTCCACCACCGCCTTCTTCAGGACCTGATTCTGTGCTCTGAGCTGTTTAAAAGAAAAAAAAAAGCTGACAGATTAACATCTGACGATGAGAAAAGCCAAATCCTGCTACGATACAGCGTACAGGAAGGAAGCAGAAGTCAGCCAGTGCAACAACAACCAGAAGAAATCTGCAGACTAAACATTTCTGCCACATGACGGGCCGCTCGGGTTTATCTATTAACTGCACAGGACAGAGAGAATTAACAACACGAGCTGAAAGATGATATCTCTGAGCTTTAATTCTTGACAAAACATAGGACAGGTCAAATTATTTTATTTATTTATTTATTTATTTATTTGCTGTTTCCATGCTAAAAAAAAAATCCTAAAAACCTCAAATCTTCAATCTTAAGCCAGAACATTTTCCAGATTTTTTTCTTTTTAAACCTCGCGAGATGTTTTATGTTCTTTTTGTTATTTTTTTTTTTTTTAAAGTTATCACAAAAAAGATGAACAAGTGAATGGGGACACGTCCGAGTCTGTCTACATTAATGCAGAAAATAAAAAAAATAAAAATAAAAAACAACAACAAATTAAAAACAAAAATTCTTAGCTCTGACTTTAGTCACAAAAATAATATTTTCCACAAAAAATGTTCATGCGTTTTAAATTTTTGATCAAACGTAAAGTCTGGAAGGTTAAAAAATAATAATAATTTCGACATTCGTGCTTGTTCATGTTCTTTTCTTTCTTTTTTTTAAAATTATACTTAATGACTTAAGGATTGTAGGCATATCCGTTTTATTAATTAAATAAAAGTTGGAAAGTTATACAAAAAAGAAAATTATAAAAACAAGACAAGAACCTTGATTACGTACGGAGGCTGAATTGGTGCAAAAAAAATAAAGCCTTTTTTTTTTTCTTACTCTGCAGAATTTACATTTTTTTCCAAAAATAAATGGAGGAAATGAATGCATTTAAACTGAAACTATTTAAAAGGTGTGTAGGATCCTTGCGATTAAATAATATGATTTGTTTCTAACATAAAGGTGACACAGGTGTAAATAAATAGACACTTTTACATTTCAAACATTAAAAATGTAATATATTAAAAGATTTTTTACAAATATTCTCAGTTTTGGTATCAAGATGTCAAACCATTAGACCATTAAATTATGATGGAGCTTTAATAATAGCAATGTTATTATTATTATTATTATTATTATTATTATTATTATTGTTTACCTTCGAGTACTCTTGAGCCAGTTTGGTGTATTTGGCCTGAAGTTCTGCAGCCATGATGATGAGAAAAACAAACTAAATCACCTACACTAACACTAATTAATGCTTATTATTATTATATATTAATTATATATTATATATTGTGTATGGTTCTGCTATAGCAAACTCGAAGCTTCAAGCAAACACTGACTAATAAAAACGCAGTATTAGCCAGAAAGAGTATATAGTTTGCTAGAAATACTGTCACTAAACCATTTTTTCGTCAGAAACAAAGATAAATAGATGATAATAATAACTATCAATAAAACAACACGAGCTAGTCAGCTCATAGGACTAACCGGTTCATTAGCTAAGCGAGCTAGCTAGCTAACGATAAAATAAATATTTAACATTTTACATCAGTGACATCCTCTTGAAAAATATCTCAACATCCCCTCGAGCCACTCGGTACACTAATTTACCATGAACTAGTTTTAATATTTTAGTAATATCTACATCTACCCTAGCTCGAAATCCTAACCGAAGAATTGTAGCTAGCTAAACCTGACTAGCTCAACAGCCAAACGGTGGGCGTGCCCAAACAGCGCCATGTTCACTCCGTAGGCACCCTACTTAGAGCGTAAAGTGAAAGGCGAACACACCCTACGGAGTGCACTAGAGTTCCGAGACAGGCCAATTTGAGATCCAGGCTCGTTGAAGGCTAGTGAATAGGGAAGCTGAGGTAAATGAATGCACCGTAGGTTTTCATGATAAAAGCGTTAAAATATACGAAATAAAAATAAAACTAAAATTGGAACAAAATTATATCTGCTCACTAGATTAAACACATTAAACTAGAATTATTGCCACTTTCATTCAAATATACAAAAAAAAAATCTGTAACATGATTTGAGTGATATTTAAATATATGTATGAGTTCTGTATAATTTAATTTTAACACATTAAAAAAGTGCATTTTTATTTCCAAAAAACACAAATTTATTTTTTTAATCCCCACTATTAAACATGTACAAGACTACGCATCATTTTGTAAACCCTAACAATCTTGAAGACATCTTGGACACTTGGATGTAATATATTTGAGGTCATCAGCTGTACGTTTACAGCCGAGTCGTAACCTCTTGGCAGATGCAACCAGGTTGACGACTGAAATATCCCAGTGTTTAGCCAAATTAAGTGCTCTATTAACCTTCAATCTTCACATGACCTCCTGAACCACCAGCTACAATACATCCATAAACCATCAATGCAATAACCAATCCACCATCATTATATTTTTACCAGCGGGTTTGTGAGATCTTTATATTCAGGACCTACACTATACAGCCAAAAGTATGTGGACAACTGACCATAACAGCCACATGTCCTAGCTGAACATCTCATTCCAGATTTATTCCCTCCCGTGTTTGCTGTTATAATGAGCTCCACTCTTCTGGGAAGCTTTCCACTAGATGTTGGAGCGTGGCTGTGGGGATTTGTGTTCATTCAGCTACAAGAGCATTAGTGAGATCAGGCGCTGATGTTGGGATGTCGAGGAGGTCTGGGGTGCAGTCGGTGTTCCAGTTCATCTCAAAGGTGTTCAGTGGGGTTGAGGTCAGGGCTCTGTGCAGGACACTCGAGTTCTTCCACTCCAACCTTCACACACCATGTCTTCATGGAGCTCGCTTTGTGCACAGGGGCATCGTCATGCTGGAACAGAGTTTGGGCCTCTTAAATTTCCCAGTGAAGGGAAACTGTAATTCTACAGCATATAGAGACGTTCTATACAACTGTGTGCTTCAGACTTTTTGGCAACAGTTTGGGGAAGAACCACATATGGGTGTGATGGTCATGTGTCCACATATAGTGGATTTGTTGGAAGTTTGGCTTCATCACATCACAATGTTGTCCACATGTAGTTCCACTGAGATTTGGTGAAGTTCAGGAGCTCAGATTCAGATCTTCAGATCATCCAAACAGGTCACTGTTATAAACGTGTCGTTTAACAGTCTTGAAACTTGACAACCACAGAAGTCAAATAAACTGCAATTCTGAATCGTAGGATCGTTTTGGGGATCATGACAAATTCTGAAATTATCTTTTCAACAGTTTGGGTAGGAAGAACCACACGTTCTTCACCATCTTCCTCACCGTGTTTTACGACAATACTCTCATCGGCCCATTTCCTGACAAATTTTAAAATATTCTTTATGCGTGCCAATAGTTTTTGAGAGAAAAATAAATCTAACATTTAACTGCAACTGAGCTGAATTTTGGGATTATTTAAGGCTCAACTGTATCTGATGCTGGGAAAATAAGAATTAATATAACGAAATAATGACATGATTAAATATACAGTCTGAATTAAAAATACAGTCTGAAATAAAATGTTATTGAAATTATTGAATAATTTAAATTAAACTGTGTTCTAACACTTTTGCTCAAAAATTACCTGCTGTTCTTCTAACACAAGATTAAGAACCGTGCATGTGTGAGTCCATCTGAACCATAAAAACAAACAAACAAACAAACAAAAAACAGTCACATGATTCGTCTAGAAGCTTTTATTGGTGCTTGTTTTACATTTCACAATGCATTCCACAGATGTTCACCACGACCGTATGAAGTATCATTCACAATTACTTGCATAACAAACAATGTGTTTAGTCATGTTACATAACGTTGCAGCTTTAGGTATTGGGTCCACAAATAAACAACTTTTTTTTTTTTTTTTTTAAACATTTCTCTAAAGTCAAATGTCTTGTAAACGTTTTTTCGTTCGTTCCGTGCCAGAGATTTCACTAAATAAGCTGCGATGAGGTGAAATGGCGTCTCGATAATATGTGTATGCTCTTATCTCTTAGTATGAGTCTAAATCGCCTAGAAATACTCGGAAGCATGAAGTGCAACTCTTTTGCAAGGTACAACACAAGAGCCACTTGAAGAGAGCGAGAAGCTTTTTGTGAAAGGTTTCTACACAGTTCATCAATAAAACAGTACAATTACAGGAACACTAAATCATACCAAAAAAACAAAAAAAAAAAAAAAAAAAAAAAAAAAAAAAAAAAAAAAAAAAAAAAAAAAAAAAAAAAAAAAAAAAAAAAAAAAAAAAAAAAAAAAAAATTGGACAGATACCAAGGTTTTTGCCTCAAAAAACGATACCGTTAAAGTCTCCCTCATTTAAAAAAAAAAAAAAAAAAGTAGTAAATGAATTGAACTCTTTCTGAAACACATACGGACCTAGATGATGATGATGATGATGAAGACGACGACAAACCCAGTTAATGGAATACTATAATCGCTCTGTCAGGAAACACGAGTCTTGTCTTATCATACCAGTCAGTGTGTCGAGATAAATAAGTAGTGGCTCAAAACGGTTTACAACTTCATCGTAGCGACTGGTTATGAAAACAGAAAAGGAAAAAAAAACAAAGGCAGAAAGAAGAACGAGCAGGATTTCCACTGGGTGTGACGGCTTGTGTAGTGGAGAGTGTTGTGAAAATAAGAGAGTGGAACAGGGCACGGAAAAAAACCACTGAACGCCCTTCGCTTCACTCCGCCTTCTTCTTCGCGCCCGGGATTCTAGCCTGGATCCTGCGAACAGAGCGAGAAGAGATGCGTTCAGAGACGTGTTTCTATCGTTCGGATGTCAACCAGAAATTCAGTCAGCTTGATAAAACACGTCTGAATTTACACTTTTATACAAAACATCGATTTAATTTAGAATAAATCAGACTATCGTTTAAAAAAAAAAAAAGCTTAGATATTACAGTACGAGATTATTATCCTGCAGTGTGTAAAATCTAATCCTAACCCAATCACGGTCCATTAAAACGTCTGCCATTACAGGAAAATAATCAACGCCAGGGTGGCGTGATAAAGCAAATGGCATCTTGTGCTCATTATCTACTAAATAAAACAATAAACTGACTTACTTCCCAACAATATCCTTCACCTGGTTCCTCACCAAGGCGATGTAATGGTCGATCTGTGCCTGTGAGAAGATGAAGATCACAGATAGGTAAGGATTTAGCTACGTGAAAAGAATAAAACGCAACGGGTCGTGCTGTCGCAGGAAAACAATCAGCGATGGACGTTGTGTAAAACAACACACCCTAGTGTGTTTCGCTCCTCTCATACCCCAGCAGTTAGCTAACGAATACAATTCTTACAATGATTTACTAAACAAAACGTTCCTGTTATCACGTTAACGCTGACACTGGAGACTCCTTCCATTAATGTTAAACAAACATCTCCTTACAGGCAACGGTCACTTTTCTAAATTAAATAACACTTCGATTGTAAAATCCGTTTAACGTTACGTACGGGTTATCTGGAGCGCACACGAGTCGTACGAGTCCCTGTGAATGAGCGGTTACCATGGAAACGTTAACATATGCAAACAAGCTCAATAATATAAACCTTGCTCTGTCCCATGATAAGAGCCGGTAAAGACGACAGGACTGCAGTTTTTATTTGCGTAGGATGAGTCGTGCTTCACGATGTGTTTCCCCACACACACACACACACACACACACACACACACACACACACACACACACACACACACACACACACACACACACACACCAATCACACCTGATTCTACACCAAGATAAGAGTCAGTCGCAAAACGTAGCATTAATGTGAACATCTCAGCAACACTTTCGGTTCCCAGCATGAAGCTTTCGAGACGTCGGCCCTAAAACAGCCAAACGATCGCTAGGGAAGTTGAGGGGAAAAGAAAAAGTCTATCTATAACTATATCCCATCACATTCCAAGACTTTCTGAAGTTCTGCTGCTGTCAGAAACTCTGTCTTTTAATATGAATCAACACTGACGGGTCTTTTTATGCGACACACAATTTAATTCATTTAATTCCACTTTATTCTGGGTTTTTTATTTTTTGTTATTTATTTCCTTTTCCCCCCATCAAATATGAAAATCTTAAATATTTTTTTTCATATCCAATTTTCCATATTTAACTTTTTCCCCATATCCGCTTTTTTTAAAATATTTATGCTTTTTCATATAATTTTTTTTGCATAGTTTTTTTTTCATATCCACTTTTTCACATTTTATTTTTTTCCATATTCACTTTAAAAAAATAGATTTTTATTTATTATCTTTCATATCCATATATATATATACACACACACACACACACACATATATAGATCTTTTTTTTTCATATTTTGGTATTTATTTTTCTTCATATCCACGTTCATATTTTTGTTATTTATTTTTTCCCCTTTATATATGAAAACTGTCCTGTGTCTTTTTTTAAATATATGCTTTCTTTCATATTTTGGTATTTATTTTTTTCATATTTAAATCTCTGTTTTCATATTTTTATTTATCCCCCCCCCTTTTTTTTTTTTTTTTTAATTATTTTATCTCCATATCCTCTGCTGTGGACTTTGGATTTTTCGGTAGTCACAACGTGCTAGAACACGTTTCTATTTGGATTCTTTTATAAAAGTTTAACCAGATCCCTCTGTTAATCAATCAGAGAAATGTTAAAAATGTAATTTGTGCATTATGATGAAGAAAAATCTGAATCGTGTGCTTTAGTTTTCTAGTTTGTCGTATCCACGATTTGTCTCAAATGAAAAGTGCAGTATGAAATAAAATCCTTCATTATTACTCTTTATTTATTTATTTATCTGTCAGGATTTTAATGACAGTTTAATTATATATACACTTCATACTATTACAATACTGAGAATATGTACATATATATGCCTCCAGAACCATGATTAAATTACACTGGGTATGAAAAACAGCATCTACAGTGTGTACTACGCGTGTGTGTGTGTGTGTGTGTGTGTAAAAATGATGGACTTTATGTGCAACAGGAACACACAGTAATACTGACCTGATGTTTTTTGTACACTACTGGGCAGGTGAACATCGCAACCAGACCTGAAAAAAATGAAAGAAAACATTAAAACCATCTCACATCACAGCGCTTTTAATCAAGAACAGTCACAGCATGTTTTCCGTACGTTCAGTTACGAGATTAATTATTAAACTAATTAACCGACTGCTGCTTCTCAGGCAGGTTCAAATAAAACACTGATAGATAAAAAGTTCCTTTCTCTCCGCGTGGTTCGGCGGAGCCTCTGACGCCTCAACCTTCAGGAACAGGACCTCAGCCTTTCACGGTAAACAGAGTAAATCCGAGCAGACTAGCGGGTTAGTAAATGAATGAATGAATGAATGAATAACTCTTACCCAGAATGAGAAGAGTGAGTCCGTTGAACAAGGCACCGACGTACGTCAGGATCCACATGAGCACAGCAAACTGGAGAGAAAAGCAACACAAAAGTCACAAAAAAAATAATTCAACATCAACGTTATAATATACAACTTTATTCAGAATTAACGGAACGGTTTTTAATCGGATCTCATGTTTAATCATTAATGAAGAATGTAAATCATAAATTAGTAACATTACTACTACTAATAATAATGAATAATGGTACAGAACGTTTTTCTCTCTGCAGGTCTATTCCTGAGCCCTGTCCGGACCAGATTACACTATACACAGGGTCCTGAGGTAATTTCCTGTTTTACAGGAGCTGCTCTGCGATTTTATTTCCGTCCGGATCTGTGTTTTTTTTTCCCCCCTCCGTCCTCCTCTGAGAGAATCGCAGGCTGAATTACATCCTGATTTTCACCAAACTCACCAAGCTCCTATGATAATTTTAGTCCGGATGCACCGGATGTGTCCGGGATTTCCTACACACACACACACACACACACACACACGTCACGTCGCTTCGTGTTTGGGGGAAAAACAGATGTTTGACTGCTGCTGCTTGCCGTATTCAGTCTCGTAGTCGAGTCGAGCCAACCTTTATTTATAGAGCACATTTAAAGACAACAGACGTCGACCCAGAACGCTTTGCAGCGAGCGTATCGGTTCCCCTCCCCCGGATATTAAACGCTTCCCGTGATGAAAAAAATGGATGCTTCTCGTATATTTAGTGATTATTGTTTGATTGTATTTTCAAACTGTTGCTGGAACTTTTGGTTCTCTTTAAACTGTAATAACAGCCGGCGCCTCTTCTCTACTCCAGCGCCTCTTCTCTACTCCAGCGCCTCTTCTCTACTCCAGCGCCTCTTCTCTACTCCAGCGCCTCTTCTCTACTCCAGCGCCTCTTCTCTACTCCAGCGCCTCTTCTCTACTCCGGCGCCATTTTGTAAACGACGCGTGATCATGTGACTGTGTGACAACGCAGTGACTCCTCCTGCGGTCATTTTATTGCTGTCCGGCTGCGAGGGTTTTATCAGACTAATCCGATCCGAACAGGGCTTCAGAGAGAAAGACAGCAAGTGCTGCTTATTTCCGAATTTTATCTAAACTGCATCGAACGAGTCATGAAGTCTGAAAAGTGACCCAGTGACTGAATCATACACCGTCTCGGCCTCGTCCTCACGGGATGTACGTCGCGTTGTGGATTTCTAAACTAGGTGGAAATAATCTGTGTCACCTGGAGCATTTCCTAATGCAGGTGAAAAACAGCCACTTGTGTTGCGGACAACATTAAACGTAACTATAAACAGATAAAAATCATGACGTGTCGTTCATCAGTGAATAAAAAAGAGGAACGGAGCACTTCGGAACGTGTTGTTATAGGAAAATAATCGACTTCTAAGGTGGGAAGAGCGACTCTGCTTCATCACACCACATCACTGTTGATTATTTTCCCGTAACAGCAGGACACGGGGGTGTATTACTCCTCACTTAAAGTGTGATGCGCATGATTTATTTTGTAATTGGAAACGAGATCATCTATATGACCATATATGGAAGTCTATTCACGTATGCGTATGTATTTGAAAGGATTCTGAGTAAGGTTTGCTCTCGTCCTTCTCTGATGTAACAGGACCACCTCATTATCCATCGTGTGCGGTTCATGAGTTTCTGAGAGCCTCACCTTCAGGGAATCGACCAGGTCCTCGACCAGGAAGAGGCGGCGCAGCTCGTTGATGGCGGCGTT
Source organism: Pangasius djambal (assembly GCA_022985145.1). NCBI lineage: Eukaryota > Metazoa > Chordata > Actinopteri > Siluriformes > Pangasiidae > Pangasius > Pangasius djambal. Next base: position 2,005,043 of record CM041002.1, on the reverse strand, counting down.
GATCCGGCTGAGGACCACGTCGCTGTATTTGCGGACCACCTCGTCAGGCAGAGCGACGTCCTGCTCCAGATACAGCCTGCACAGAGAAGCGTACATCGCCGGGGTGTTAGGTGCGTCTGAAATGTAAAACGCGCTGCCTCGTCAGGCTGGAAGACTCCATCATGTCCGAATCGAACGTTCGCATGGAACAGCGACCATCAGGACAACTTCTGAAGACAAGAGTACATACACCCTTCTTGTATCCTACATATCCCATAATCCTGCGCTTCAACACTGGAGTAGTCGTTTATTCGAGGTCTTGGATCTAAGCAAGTGATGACTAGTCACGGAATATTTCCGTTCTCTTTTCCAACCATACTTCTGCATTTAACGTTTCTAAGCGAATGTCTGTATCTCGGAAACATCGTGACGTGCTGCAGCTTCGAATCGCGTCTCACACCGTTCTCAAGAATTAGTTCAAGGGCTATATTTTAATCGAGAAGGTGATCTATTACGTCAGAGCACAATTTTCAGTCAATTTTTTAGGTTTTTTAACAGCAGAAAGCATCTGATGTTAAAATTTTTCATTCAGTGCTGAATATTTTCTTTTAGAACTAAAAATATTGCAATTAAATGTTCTTTCGTTTCGCTTTTTAAAAAAATAATAATAATTTCTCAGCTTTTTAAGAAGGAGGATGATGATGGTGCAAGTATTTTAATTTTAGATCAATAAACTCGATGAAAATGAACCTCATGTTTGCAGACGTTTATTTACACGGAAGCCTGAACGTGGAATCGCGATCATCTCAAACGTTATCCTGAACTAACGATTTATCCGAGCTCAGTCGGCGTCACTCACTTAAACGGGTGGCCTTCGTCGCTCTTCTGGATGGCCTGCAGCACGCCCTTGTATATCCTGAAGCTGATGGTGACGGAGAGGAGCGCCAGAGCCACGTAGGACAGCACGCTGATGATGCTGCACACGCTGAGCGACAGCAGGAGCAGGAGGCTCGCTCCGAACACGATGCCCGAGTTCTTCACATCGCGCCAGTACAGCAGCTCCACCACTGCGGGCACAGCAACACACATCAACACACACACGAAAAACGCTCTGAGCAAAACCAGACATCAGCAACAAACTTTTTTATTTTTTTTTAAATAAATAAATAGGGTCAAACTTGAGTGGTGAGATGGCAGCGATGAGGACATTTAAATAATGAGTCCAAATGAGAATGAGGGAAGATAAAATATGAAAAGCCAAATTAACTTTTCGTCTTTATGAATCAGATTTAAGCACATTGTCCATGTAGGAAAAGACACATTAATTTACTGTACAATGGTTGTGTAGTTATCGTGTACGTACGTTACACTACTATATAGTATGTGCCATCCAACGTTCAAATTTGATCACTCAGTACTCTTTACAATAAGGATGTACGGACAAGTTACGGATAGGGATGAGGATTAAAATAAATAAATAAATAAAAAATTAGGATTACAAGAAAAGTTGGGTGTGGTCGGGGGTTTCAACGCAAAAACACATGTGAGCATCAGTCTGTTTACACGCTTCGTGATTATTAGAGGACTTCTGAACTTAAATACATAACCAAAAAAGCAAATGAAGTCAGTCTGAGAAAGAGGTGTGGCCTCTCTTCCTGTCAGTCTTATTAAAGGAGGAGTGGCCTCATCCTGTCACTCGAAGGGAAGGAGGCGTGGCCTCTGTTAGCCTCGGCTAGGAGGCGTGGCAACCGATGACAGTCAAGAAAGGGGACTTTTTTAATTAATGAAAGCAAGATCACGGCGACCTTGATAAAAGATTACGTGCTTATTAACCCTTTCTAGCAGTACACTCGCGTTCCAGTCGACTATTTGGACATTTTTAATCAGTACAAACGAATTAATTATCGCTGCAAGTCTGTTATAAGATTAGTCAGGACACTGTTGGGTTTCTGTGTGTAGAGTATCGTGACTCTGTGTTTAGCTGCTGGTGAGGAGGGCGATGGGAAAGCGGAGGGGTGTGAGCCCCCTGCTGGGCAAACAGCTCACACCTCTCCACAATAACACTGACGCAGAGAAAAGACAGACAGCACGACTAAAGCTTTCTTGAAAGTAAAACACCGTATACAACTTCTACAATTAATTAACCACTACTGCGGAGTGTGACATCACAAAAAAAATTCAATGCTGAACCCAAAACAGGCGCAAATTCTATTTTTTTTTTGTCCTCTGGAAAAATGAACGAATGAATACCCAAAGTCAAGTCTCTCCATGACGCTGCTTTGTCTCCTTCCTGCCTTGTTTTTGTAAATTTGCTCAAAAATGCGAAAAGTACAGAAAAACCAGTGTAAAGTAAAAAAAAAAAAAAAAATGCTTTGAAATATTCCTTTAAAGCGTTTTCAAACCTTTCTGGAATTAAACTATTTTAGAAAACAGCCTCATTTGTACAGAGTCTCTGCAGTTTACAAGACTGCAGATAACCTGAAAACCGAGGCGGAGGTCTACGTGTTCGACCTCAGGCCTAGATCTCGGAGGCATTTCTACTCCCCTGACCTTGTTCGGCTTGAAAACGAGGTCAGTTCATGCCCGTAAACTTCGCTTGAGCCTGAACAAATGGTCAGACCCTGACATGTGTGTGTGATGTAATCTCCTGTTTCTGGTACTGGGTCAGAAACGTGCTCATGAGCACGAACACTCCACGCTCAGAGACGTGCATCACTCCATTCAGTTACAGCTTTCACTGTCTCTCAGTACAAACCCGAACAAACGCCTAACAGACGATTAAAGAAACTGTGAATTTATTTGTGCTTCATGCAGCGACTGTTACGTCAATATTCGAGACCAGCGACGAGACGACGTTAACAATCATCATCGTTTCATCACCACGCTAACTTCCTGTTTATCACAACTTTCGATTCCATTAAATTCAATTAAATGCAGTAAAGCAGTGGATATAAAACCACACCAGCGACTGCAGCATTTCTGACTGCAGCGCTTGGATGACATTGGTCACTCGAGACAGGTCAAATCTACATTTAGACATGAAAAGAGGTTATTTTCTGACCTGGAGACATGTTTATGTCTCCGAGGTAACGGTGACTTTGGCTCGAGTTCACGACGGAGCAAATCAAATATACTGTACGTTACGACGTCAAAACACAAAGGACAGGCTGTAACTCTGACTGAAACAGATGGCTGAATATAAATAGACGCAAACTTCATGATCTCTGCATTTTCTAGATTTTTCTGCATTTCCTCTGTTCAACAGTACGAGACAGCGTTGCACAAAGTGTCATATAAAAACTCTGCTCATACACTGAAGTCTGTACGGCACATAAACGACAATATTTTTCATCATCTTTACAGTACGTGATATGAATTACAATATTTTTGTCCCGTCTGCATTCGGCTTTTTTAGGTTAATTAACAACTATTTAACAGAGAAAACAGATTTCAAATCTAATCGGTGATGCGCCACAATCCTCAGCGCATCACGACGTGATCGTACCACGTGCAGTTTGTACTGAATTCAACTGACGAGCTGAACTCTGCGCACTAATCTGTCTCGGGTGGGGAAGGAAATTCATACGTTTCCTTTATAAAGCACATCAGCTAAATTATCTGCAGCCTGCTTTTAAAGGTGCAATATTTTTTGTTTGTTACCAGTACAAATTACAGAGAAAATCATGTAGAATTGATTAAAAAAAAAAAAGGGAAGAGAAGAAGGAGACAAAGAGGGAAAACAAAACAAAACAAAAAACCCAGTCTGGAAACCTGCCCTCCGGTCCTGAATGTTTGTTGGTGTTTAGCTTGGCCTCTTGTCAGTCATTTTACAGACACGCCCACAACACCTCTTCACATCCTCGTAACTCATTATAAGGAGAATGTTCTGCATGTTTATTTATAAAGTTGTAACTTTCTGTGCGTCCGAAATCGTGTACCGTGACAGTACGTACCGCATTCGATTCGATACCTGCTGCTCGGCTGTTGATACAGTACGTACTGATCAGTATATATATGTGTATGTACTATGAATACAATCCGGATATACTACATCCGCCATGTTGGCATTATCATGTGACCTACGACGTCATAGTAACCGCAGAAACTTAAAGAGCCTGCCAGATTAGAGCGGTTGTTTTTTTTTTTTCTCTTGTTTAAACTTTCACCAAGTTAACAATTTACTCAGCGAAGTTAAACAGGTACGCTTTAACCACAAGGAACAAGGAACAACGTTTAATACCTACAGCACTTACACTTAAAAAGAGACGACACGCTGCCGTCCGCCATTTTTTATTCTGACAGCTCTTTCGCGCCAGCCCCGGTGCCTTATGGGATAGCGGAGCGTCCGCTGCAGAATCTCAGCGGAAGCAGCGGATCATCCGGGTTTTTCTCACCTACTGTTTCATGAATACCGAGAATCCGGACGTATTCGTATCCTTTGGCGTACTGCTTTTCACCTACTGTAGTGGGGTAGTGGGGATATTCGGGCGCAGCTTTTGTTTTCGAGCAGTTCTAGTGCGCTTGACAGTGACGCCATGACGGTCCTTGCTAACATTGAGGGGGCGGAGCTTTGTGTACAAAAAAAAATCATTCAAATCTTATTCAACTCCATGAATTTGACGGTTAGACACTTACTCTTCCACAAACCTTTAAAGCTGCGTTAACGATCAGGTCTCTAACAGGTAAGGAGGTGAATTCGACGTTCAAATGTCTGACTCCTTGACTCCACCCCCTATGTTCACGAAGCTCCGCCCCTACGATCTGTAGAGCAGGGTGTGTATAAAACGACTGACACGTCCAAACACACACAAGCATTCCGGACCGGAAATCGGTTTTCCAAACGGGTTCTCTCAACCACATGATACACTTGTTTGTGCTGAGGTCACGGCTTAATCTTTATATTTTATCGTGTTTTCTTTATCTACCAGGTTACGTTTTCAAATACGAAATGTAAAAAAATCGACAACTGCACCTTGACGTGGCCTCAATGACGCAGTGGTACGTTAAAAGCACAATGTATAAACGTGTTAATCGATCCTTTAAGTGACTCGGTGGGTAAATTTATTTTGATTAGATTGAAAAACACAGTTTTAATATGTAAATGTTCGTCATCTTACACGATTAAATCTTCTACAGCAATTAAAGCATATATAAAAAAAAAATTTAAATAAAAAAAAAAAAAAAAAAAGAAATGCAGAATGGCAGCACTGATTCTCTGTTTGCTTTTAAACCCTGTGAGGAATCCCAGGTGTGTTCATGTACACATGAGGTACACGGTATAGTATCAGAAACGAGTATTATTATTATTATTATCGGTATTATTGTATCGCCTCACACACACACACACACACACACACACACACACACAGTTTGCATGTTGCACGCGTGCATAAACCCGCACAATGGCAGCACTAAGGGTAGGTAGGAAGTCTTACCCACTCCCAATAGGATTGCCTACATATGGTTAAGCACCGACTGGCCTGCGTGCTCTATAAATAGCACGCGCACGACAGCAAACCGCACCGCACCGAGCTCGCGCCATTACCGCAATGTCACGTTTATTTATTCATTTATTTATGTCTATTTTTCTTAAAAATCAACCACGTCCTTTCGTGTAGATTCACATCTTATAAAGGCGATCATTCCGACCTCCGACACTTGCTGTCATTGCAACATGGACGACCGACACGCGCACTGCGACCTCCTCGCGCGCACCACACAGCCATAAAAATGACGTAAAATCAAACGAAAAATCTCTTTTTAAAAAATAAATAAATAAAAAATCCCCCCCAAGAAAGCACTGCCTTAGCCAACAATCGCACGCCAGATAAAAAGAAAAAGTTAAGGATAAAACTATAATGAAAATGAAAAGGAAGCACCGACCCCGTTTGGCGTCCATCTTGCGCCGCCCGCACCAACGCACACCGAGGGAGGGAGCGCGCGCACGAGGCGCGCACACGCTTCCTGCTGCTCGGCGCGCGTTCACGTGGTACAACAAAAGCTCGTTTCACTCAGAAGGGGGAAAGAAAATAAGCTTCTGGTTCTGCAGTGGGGTTTTCTTCTCTAAACCAAATTAATACACAGATTAATCATCATCATCCACACACACACACACACATATATCTCCACACACACACACACACACCTCATTAATACTTGCATGTAAACAGGTTACTCATTTAATGCCACATTAAAATCCAGGGACAAGTAGCCTGATTGTGGACTGTGATTTTTCTTTTCTTCTTTTTTTTTTTTTTTTGCAGCCAGACACTTTCTGAAGCAATATTTACCTTTACGATTTTAATCAATAAACTTTCCAAACCTTTAACACACAAAATCACTTCCACCGTATAACCAACACCCCCCCCCCCCC